>WWET01003493.1:21707-35989 GCA_011038615.1 Limnodynastes dumerilii | reverse complement strand
CCCCGCCGCATGCGCAGATCGGCTCAAAAGCCGATCTTACGCCCGCCGTCCTAGCGACGGCGGGCGTTATTCTGGATCAGGCCCATTGTTCCAATGTTTATTTTAAATTTGACACCATCCAGCACCTTTAAGTTATATGAAATGCCCAAGGGTAAAGAGAGATGGGAAGAAAGGGAGTTAAACAAACTGAGGTTGGCTGTGTATATGACCTGCCCCCAACACGCCCGTTTCTAGGAACCTTATGGCACCTAAGAGTGCCACAGGGCTTTCTTAACTAACTGTTCATATTTTCCTTCTTAAGATCCCTTCCATACACCCTCCCCGGCTAATTTAAATTCCTCCCCCCACCCACTCTTCTTAAAAAACAGACAGAGGCTGCCATGGCACGCCTGTTCCTTCTTAAATTTCTAAGTGCGGTCTTTAAAGACAAATGGTATGTAGATTGCGTAAATGACCAACTACCCATGTGTAGTAGGTCATTTCTTAAGATACCAGGCCGGATTCAGAGCTCCAGATGCATTGCATAGCCGCCCGGAGTTTTCCGATTTGTGCTACTACGCAGTATGTTTCTTGTTACAACGTAGATTGCGTATATACGGTCTTTAAGACCGTGTATATGCAATCTACATTGCAACAAGAAACGTAGATGGCGTTAGAAAATTACTGCGCATGCGCAGTAGCACAAATCGGAAAACTCTGGGCACATATGCAATGCGCCCGGAGCTCTGAATCCGGTCCACCATTCTTAAGAAGCAGCAGCTTCTTAAGCTTAAATATGGCCCAATTATTGGACTGCATATCCTTTTACTACAATATCTGTCTACCATTACCCTAATAATACCTAATAGCCAATTTGTTAAACAAACAAAAAATCATTAATGCCGTTGAGAACCCTAAGTGATGGGAAGCATCTGCCTCAACCACCATGGGAAATGTTGTTGTCACTGATTACATAATGATATAACCAGGGTCCCAATTATATATTGGACTGAATACCTGAAAGGGGGGGCCGTCTTGGCTAAAGCCCACTGCAGGTCGATAAATAAGTAACAGCCCTGGGACAATAAAATAAGGCAGTGAGAGGTGGTGAGTGGACCCCAATAGTAAAAGACAAGAACGTGGTAGATAGATGATGACAGACTTAGGTACAGTGGATAGATGGTGGCAGACAGGAGCACGTGGGTGGGTGGTAGAAGAGTAGGCAGGAGCCAGGTACTGGATGATGGAACCAAGTGAGCCTATTACTCTGGCACTGGAGAGCAGGTCTGGAGGGATTAAATAATCTGTGTTGATTGAGGAGTGGATTCACCTGCAAAGACTGGAGCAGGTTTAATAATCACAGAACCAGAGCAGAGAAGAGGAATGAACAGCAGGACATAACTGTGATAGTTTGGAATGGTTGAGACAAGTTCAGACACCACTAGTTCTTCAATTCTTCTACAGGAAGTAAAGCAATTTGTTGTGATAATTGAATAATTGCTATAAATCCTATGCTTCTGATACAGTTCCATATTCATTAACGCTTGGCACCTATCATTTTTAAATTTGTAAATGTCTAGTAAATATGTAGTGAGTATCTTATAGAGAGCACAGGCAGTACTAAAAAAATATTTAATTTGAATTTCAAATGTATTTTTGCTTTGTGGTTTGTTTACGATCAGTGTATCTGCAGGCTCCAACTTGGTAACACAAGCAGTGTATTATTTTTTATTTGTCAGTTTTAGTTTCTTGCTGTCTTGTACAGCCATATGGATCATTAATCCTTTGGATTATTTCATGGCAATGTATCCGCTGTGAGACAATAATGTCAAAGTGGTTTCCGTAATGATGGTGTTGGTCCCCTGTTATTGTTGGTAATATTGCTCTGCTGTTTGTGACTGTCACTAATTCAATTCCTCAAGCTGCACAGTTATCATTTGTGACTCATAAAGTCCATCTCAAGGGTAAATAGAATTGTCTCAAATCAGGATTTGAACCATAATTGCGGAACGAGTAGCCAATCAGCAGATCAGGTAAAAGTTTCCAGTGCTAAACCAACCTTGAAAATTATTTGTATGTAGACCAAAAATACTGAATTCCTGGAGTGGAGTTTTGCACAAAATGTATATTTTCTTGAGATATTTGAACAAAAGTAGCTGACACTAATGTGTGAAATTTGAGGGGGAAAATCTCTTAACGCATAAATTGGTGGTGATTCAGTGTCCAACTCTGTTACAGACTATTCTTTTGATTTCTAAACAGCACATACTAGATGCTGTCCAATCATCACTTTTGACATAACAAGTCCTCCAGATGTATTGGCAGTTTTACTGATGTAAGTCCTATCATGCGGAGCTAAGTTCCGTACTATGGGATTTAATAAGAAAGGGACTGTTCTTTCCCTCCGCCCAGGTTGACAGCATAAGTAACATAGGGGCGTATTCAGAAATTGTTTTCATGGCGAGTTTCTTGCAGATTTTTAGGCACGGTTAAACTACGCATGCATAGTAACTTTTTATACGTACTTTACGTAGACTATACGCGTGTAAGTGCATCATGGACATACATGTGAATCGCACTTGAGGACATACGTACGCATCTCCACCGCACAGAAAAATGTACATAAAAGAGGGTGGGGGGAGGCATTTAAATGAACGCTTGGAGGCGCGGTTATAAAGAAACGCACGGACGGAGAACACATACGCACACAACTGCTCACGGAAAGTTACAAGTGATCTATGAAGGCGGAAATCACCGACAGCGCGGCCGAGAGAGGGGGATTGTCGTGCGTGTGAGGGGGTTTAGCCTGCACCGTGCTTACGTATAATTGCGTACCTTTATGGAGTCGGTTCTCTGAATACGCCCCATAATCTCCATATGAGAGAGGAGAGTGACAGGAGGAGTTCAAACCCCTCTTCCATGCGGAATTTAAGACCCCCGCACAGAGAGCATGCAAGGGTCAGTATCTGGTCCAATGTGAGTGTCTGACTGTTACTAAAAGAAAATAAGAAACTTGAACCAAACAATTGTTGTGATGGAGCTGCCTGCAGTATAATAAACAAAAAATAGCATTTGTTCCCAATAAAAAAGCTCTTCTTTAGTTCCACTCTCCAATACAATGACCTAAATTATCTGCAGTTAACAAGAACACACACTATTACAATCGTTTTTATTCTTCTCAGCTCCAACTTCATTTTATGGCTAACCTTCTATGTTCAGAGCAATATATATGCTTTAAACTGTGCTGCTAAAGTAAATAGTGTTGGGAGAGTAACACAGCTGCACATAAAGGGCCAGATTCAGAGATAAAAATTTGCAACTTGGCAAGACCATGGTGGTGGTGGGGGGATTTATAATGTGCAAACTAGTTTAGAGTGAGAGGTTTGTCAACCATAAACTCATAATTGCATTAGAAAAAAAAGTTTTTCACTATTTGTGGCCTATGTACTAAAAACAATCTGTACTCTTCCAGCTAGGATCTTTTTTTTTTATTAATTTGTAATATTGGCCTCGTCTGCCATTATAAATATAACCCATCTTGGCATTGTGGAATGAAAAGTTGAATACTGAGTGCATTGCATAATGGAAAACATTAGATAAAAGGTCCATTCAGGTCTTACGAAGCAGTACCGCTTCAGCATGTGAAGAGGGTTAATTTGTGATGATTCAATAGATTGCTTCTAATTGCTTCTTTCTGTTGGAAGCTACATTTTTGTTTCAAGCCATAAAGCCACAAAACTATGAAGCAAGCACTGCACCAGTCAGTTAGCATGTATTTAATTTCCCTTTTATTGCTTCCCTTGCTTTGCTGTAAGTTTTATTGTGATGAAGAGGCATTTTTTTTTTCTTCTTCTGTATTTATAATGTATCAGGAGTTCATTAGTATCATTAATGTTTTCATAATCCTTAAATTAACTGTTAATGAAGCAACTCATCCACAGTCTATACATACCTTCTTGTAGGGGTAATCACAGTCATTTTTGGCACCATACATGGGCAGTACTGGAGAGATCTCAAAGAAGCATATGCAGAGGACATCTGTTCAATTCCGTGTGATGAGAGCCATCACATAGGAGCATGACCACTATATTGTAGTGCCTCCTCAGAGAAGATAGATCGCATACTCTCCAATATTTGATACGTTTGGATGGGCCTCCACAGGTTTGTTTAGCCGCTTGCCTCTCCGCTATGATTTTATCCTGGAGCTTGCGCTTTATGTCTGAAAATCATTTTCGGCATGTGTTCTCTGTTTGGCATTCACTGAGGAGACGATCCTTTGCCATAATAGTGCCTTGTGGGCATATGTTGTGGTGGCGGTATTGGCACCAAGAATATCATCATATACCGCCATAATGCCCTCGACAAGGACACAATTCTCCTCAAAGGAAAAACGAACATTTCTGCCTGGTCTTTTTAAGATGTGGAGCCTGACCACCGTCACTCTCCTCAGAATTAGATTCCACCGGCATATTTCTGGCCATCCTTTTTTGGGACATTCTTCTTATCCTCATGTACTTGTTTAATCTTTATGCATTAATAAAATGGTTCAGACTGGTGTAAAAAAAAAAAAAAAAGGGGGACAAAAGTGTATGAAAAATATCAATCCATGCCACAGGAGACGACACATACACAGACATCTTTATGAAAATGTATATAAATAGACACACAGGCCCAACAAGTGCAAGCAAAACACATGTACAAATTAGTACTGAAACACTAAACAACTATTCTCACAAAAAGTAAAGTATCATAAGGTACAAATGAGAACTTACATGTCACAAAGGAAAGAAGTTGTTATAAATGAAACTGGCAAAAACTTGTAGAAATTCAAGGCTCCCAGAACCACAGCTTCAAACCATAGTGTGAATTACAAAATGGTGGCTTCCTCTTGATCCCAAATGGCCTTTTATAGAGGTTGTGAGGCGTCATCTTGCGTGACTTCAGCAAAGTCACATGACTATGTTAAAAGACGGGCAAGTTTACACTAAGAAATAAGGACAAGCAAAATAACATTGAAAAGATATGAGTTTGGAATGAAAGATCGCAGCACCAGCGATTCTGTCAAATTCAATCAACATCGATGGCAAATTAACATCGACAAGCAAAAGTGCCTCTTTGTAAATACGGCACTTATTTGGAAAATATCACAGCAAATTCGAAGTGATGTTAAGCAATTTTAAATTGCTGCATGTGATAGGATTTTTGTATTTCTATATTTGTCATTTAAACTTAGTAAATTTAATTTAATTTAATTTTGTAATTTAAAATTTACATTTTCATTTCATTTCTTTTAGTTGTGTTTTTAAAGTTCATACTAAATTTAGTTTTACCTAAAATGCCAATTCATTGCATAAAATGGTAATTAAAATGATTGAAAATGAAATCCAGCTACCACTTCGCAAACCACAAGCACAAGTAATAATGGAGCCTAATGCCTTATGCATTAACGTACAGATCTGTTCTCACTGAGCATGAACGAGTTGGTGTCATGTCATGTGATACGAGTTGGACAATTTTTCTTGGTGAGTATATGCATTGCTACAGTACACTTGCATGGACAATCAATTGCCTGGGACCTACTATATCAAACATTTTTTTCTAGATTATCCAAGCTAAGCAAAGACATATCTGTATACTGACTGAGTATACTTATTCACTGCACTTACCAATGCAGAGTGTTCATACTTGGTGATATTGATGCCGACTACAAGTTTTCACTTTGATGCATCCACAGTGCATAAATGAAAATTCAGGGTCAGGTCCAAAATATTCTTAGCATAGGAAGAGCTTGGATGACCAAATTTCAGTGGTCGGGTGATGGCGCTCCATCCACATGTGATGATGAGACGCTCTTTTTCATGTGTTTGCAGTGTTCCAAATGATAGGGCTTTTGATTTAAAAGTAAAGAGTTTATAAAAGCATGCCTACAGATATTCTGAAGAACTCATAAAAGGCTGCTAATGAGTTCTCAGAGCTGCTTACAAACAAGAATATAATTTGCAAATAATAATATGCTTTGGTGCGTGTTATCAATAAGTATTCTCTTGATTGAGTCAGATTTTTTTATTTTCTTTCCTAGTGATTCCATTATTATGAAGAATATCAACAGAGATAAAAGGTTTCTCTATCTATTCTTATTTATAGCCTGTATCTTGAAACTGAATGAAAGGAACCCAGTTGCTAAAGATACCAGCATGGGGGCCATTGCTCAATATGAGAATTTTGTTTCAAAATGTACACCTAAAACCAAAGAAAACATAGCCAAACCATTAAATAAGTCTATAGGTGCTTAAGTCAAAATGTATAAACTAATAGATAAATCAAGTAAAAACAAAACAAAGTCCCTTGGCAAATGGAGAGCGGAGACATTGAACAGCCAACTATTTGTAAAAGTTAGAGGTAGGATAGTCATTGTACCCTCTTGGCAGAGATATTGAACAGCTGACTAGCTATGAAGTTGGAGATAGGATAGCCACTGCTCCTTCTTGGGAAATGTTTAAACCTATTTTTGAGTTTTAGGAACTGCTACCTCAAAAATGTTGGATTGTTTCCAATTTTCAGTCCTGACTGCAAACGAGTCTTGTTTAACTTCCATTTTTTGGAATGACTTCACTTGCAGAGAATCTTTCCTAATCTTAAGGCTTATTATGTTGTTCAATATACCCTATATAAAAACTGATGGCTTGGTAGGTCTTAGGCTCTGGTCACTGGTGTGTAGAAATAGCCACAAATGAAAATATATTTAGAGAAGAATAATTGGAATTCTTACTTACTTTTTTGGAAGCATCAGCAATGAATGTTATTGTTCTATTTAACACTTTCTAGAATGAAAGCAGGTGTATTGATTTGTTGACTTGTCTGATTACATAAGAACTGGAGAGATTAGATTTAAGGCAGAGTTTGTCAAGAATTTGTGTCATAATACGAATGAGACCCCTGAAGAAAGTGAAAAAGAGCAAGTTTGTTGCTTGATAACATTCATCCACTTTATCAGCTCAAATGCAGCACCCATCATCCTATCCACCCAGTAACACCCCCACTGAGAATCTAATACCCCCAAATGCACTAATTAACCCTTTCATTTAATCTTCATAGCACCCACATACCACATTCACTCACCTTGTCAGCACTTACCCCCCCTTACCCCCCATAGACCAGTGGCACACCCAGGGTGAGTTCTGGTTGCCCAGAAACCCCCCCAGATTGAAAATAGAAAAAAAAAAGAAAATATGCGAAGAAAAAAAAGTAAAAATTACGAAAAAGTGGCGTGGCTTCACGGGTGCCGCGAAAGAGCTTAGCGACCATATGAGGCACACTGAGATGGAGGAAGATGGTCCTGGCCTGTGCTGCAATAGGGAAGCAGGTGAGCATGGTGAATGGCCACAACAAATTCAACAGTGCTTATGCCCTGACACAGGCTCCGGTCCATTGTGTAATGTGCTTTACTTAAACTTCCCATATGTGAGGTGTGCGTTCCCCCCGGCGACAGTCACCCACAAACACTTACTTTAATAAAAAAAACACAGAGACTTGCATGGGATCTAATTCAATTTTATTAAATAACCCTTACCGTATGCTGCCACAATTGAAGGAACACTACACTATCTTTTCAATCTGTTTATATATGTTGCCTCTTTTCTGCCGTTTTGTGAAGCTGGATAGGACTTTTACAGTAAGTGCCGAATATTGGGCCTTGTTTCCTTGACATTTTGCTGCAGGTCACCAACTCCAATCAAAGGAGTTTTATTTTAACAAGGGGGACATTATGTTAGGGGATGTTGAAATATAATGCCATGCTCCATCTATATACAATGGGAGTGTGGGAGGGGTGGCGTAGAGCAAGTTTGCAATTTGTTTGTATTTTCTACTGTTTATCCCGGAAGTTAAAGGATAAAGAGCTTAGGCTTAGATAGCGGGGGGTTTTCTCTCTATCTGATGTACTATGTGTGTTACTCAGTATGATGGTATACAAATAGTTTTGTATGCTCTCTTTATTTTGAACTGTATTTGTATGTTCTGTTTTGTTCTTCTCACCGACCATCAGAGACATATTCTCGCTAGGAATATTCTTTATGTTCTAACTCATGTAATACCCTCTGTAAACGAAAATGAATCCCCTCTCTTAATGATTACCTATGTTTTGAATGATCATGTCCTCATTTAGAATAGGAACCTGGAATATTGGGGGAATTTATTCCCCGATAAAACGCAAAAGGATGCTTTCATATTTGAAACGGTTAAAATTAGATGTAATTCTCATACAAGAGTCTCATTTGCTTGATAAGGAAGTATCTAAGCTCAATACTCAGGGCTTTCAAGTGCTAGCCTCTGCCCCATATTCCACTAAAGCTGCCATTTGAAATACATTCTCAAATTATTGATAAAGACGGCAGATACCTAATACTAGTGATCACTTTGAACAGGAAACAATTTGTATTGTGCAATATTTATGCTCTGAATGTGTATAACAAGGGTTTCTTTATGACTCTACTACGCTTGCTTTATAAACATGTAGATGTCACCTTAATTGTTGGAGGAGACCTAAACCTGACGGTGTCAAAAATTTTAGACAGGCAGTTTCCTACTAGAGGTTCTGCAAGGCAACCAAAGTTGGGGGTTAATCAGTTTCAAAGGAGTTGGAGGAGACCTCTGGAGAGTGATGCACCCAGCAGAGAGACAATTCTCGTGTTTATCGACTGCATTTGGGTCCCTGTCCAGACTGGGCTACCTACTGATATCTGATTCTCTGTTACCAATAGTTTCTAAAGTTGAGATGGAACCGATAATCATAAACGATCATGCAATGGTCTGGGTGCAAATTGAGGTGGAAGCTGCAGGGAATTCACTGAGAATATGGCGATTTCTGTCATACTTGATTAATTCCCTGACCTCCAGAGATAGGTTGAAGGCAGTCTGGTTTGAGTACTTTGAAAACAATAAAGCACATGTAGATAACCCATATCTGTTTTGGCAAGTATCGGTTGCCAGGGGAGCTAATATATCTTATGCCGCCAAACGCAGGAAAGAATTAGACAAGGATTATCTTGAAGCTAGACAGGATTTGACTGATGCTTATCAGACCTTCTTGTCGAATCCAACGAAAAGAAACTCCCGGTCATATCACACTAGCAAAACTCGCTTTGAAGGGGTTCTGACCCGAATAGCCAATAGATCAATAGCACATAAAAATTTCTAATTTCACAAATGGGGCAACAGACCTGGTCAATTAATGTCAAACTTAATTAGAGGAGACAATAAATCTACTTATATTGCTGCGTTGGAAGATCAGTCGGGCTCACTGGTTCATCAAAATATAGAAATAGTAGCTGCACTTAAACAGTATTATAACGATCTTTACAAACAGGACCCAATTAGTGAATCTAACAAATCTTCCTTTTGGAATAATGTAAATGTTCCGGGTATCGCCACACAGCAGGCTACTGCACTGATCTCTCCGATTACCTTGCTGAAAGTTAAGGAGGCCATCAAACACCTAAAACCATTAAAGGCCTCAGGCCCGGATGGCTTTAGTGGCGATTTCTACAGGATTCTTTCTGAGGAAATAGCCTCTCACTTACAAAAATGTTTTAATAATATTTTGCAGACCAAAAGTGTCCCAGCTTATTTCAAAGCGGCATTTGTGAGAGTTATTCCGAAACCGGGGAGAGACCACACCCTACCAAGCTCATACCGCCCAATTTCACTCCTGAATGTCGATTATAAGCTTTTACGAAAATACTGGTGGATCGTTTGAAGCTTATTTTACAGAGTATTATCCACTGCTACCAAACGGGCTTTATTATGGGGAGACATTCTGTGGTTAACATCAGGACAGTACTCACAGTAATTCAACATATTGAAAAGAGAGAGGACTTGTCGCTTAATCTTATTCTTTCCCTTGACGCCGAGAAGGCATTCGATATGATTACGTGGGATCTTTTGTGGGAATCACTATCCCGTTTCGGTTTCCCGAGGGCCTTCTCGGAAGTCTTGCACTCTCTCTACATGTCCCCGTACACGCGAATTGTAGGTAATGGGTCTCTCTCGGCTGCCTTCCAAATTGAGAGGGGAACCTGCCAGGGGTGCCCCCTCTCTCCTCTATTGTTTGCTTTAGCCATAGAGCCGTTAGCTTTACGTCACTTACCTGAGTTTCATGGCATCACAGTAGGCAACATTGAGGCTAAACTTGTGTTGTTTGCTGATGATATGCTGCTCCTGGTTTCGCAGCCAGCCAACGAGTCCCTACCGGCTATAACTTGGGTAATCCAAGAGTTTGGCACATTTGCGGGCTACAAAATAAACTTTAGCAAATCCGAGGCACTTTATCTTTCAGGTCCCAGACACTTGCAGAGTCAGAGTAGCGTGCTTGAACCTTTCAGAGTAGCGGACAATAAATTCAAATATCTGGGTATCCAGATTACTTCTAAAATTCAGTCCTTTTATAAAGCAAACTACGTACCAGCTGTCCAATCCATAGCCCATAAATGGGGCTCCCTTCCCTTGTCCACACTGGGCAGAGTGGCACTAATCAAAAGCGTATTACTTCCCAGAATAACTTATCTCATACAGATGTTACCTATTACTATTACCAAATCAGACATCGAGAGATGTATGGGGATGTTTGCGCGCTTTGTGTGGAATAATAAGAAGGCTAGAGTAGCTAGGCGGCGTCTACAACTTAGAAGAAGGGAGGGAGGATTGTCCTTTATACATGGCTTAGCTTTCAGATATGTTACAGATTGGTTATTCAACAGACAGCACTTTACTAATAAGGCCCTGGAGTCAGAAACCATGAAACCTTTTTCTTGGACTGCTGTTTTACATTTACCCAGGGATAAAATTCCAGATCATATTTTAAATAATGCCCTTTTTCGTGATGCTTACTCCTCATGGGTGGCAGTCGATAGGAAGTGTGGGAGCACTTTCACACAATTTACCACATTACCAATCCTGTGTTTGAACCAGGCTTACATAACCTTACATTTGAGTCCTGGAGGGAGAAGGGTATAAGCGCCATTAGAGACATATTCGACCCGGGTGGTGTGATTCGATCTTTCCAATATTTGAAAGAGAAATTTAATATACCCAATAAGCAATTGTTTATGTATTTGCAGGCCCGTCATTTCGCACAACAGACTATGTTAGAATTAAGAAGTGTCCCAAACACTTTTAAATCTCTTATGACATTCCTGGAAACCCACCCATTCCATATTAGATATGTATCGGAGCAACTCCTAACTATAGACCACCTCACTTTGTGGAAACGACCATCTCTGGCCTGGTCGAGAGACTTGGGAGAAACGGTAACCTCTGATAATCCATTTAACCATTTTGATTCCACACACAAAAATATTAAGCTCGGCGATGCTCCAAGAGGTACTTTTTAAAATAGTACATAGAGTTTATATATCACAAGCTCAGAGACATAACTTTACCACTGAGGAATCGTGACGATGCCCCAAATGTCGCATCTGGCGGGCCACTCTTATACACAGCCTCTGGGAGTGTGGCAAGATGAAGGTAATGGGGTTCATCAACTCCATTTTTCCTTTTAAGGCCCCCTTATTGTGGGAAAATTTTGATAGATGGCTATCCATTCCGGGCGTTAAGAGTGCTATCCCTCTTTTAACAACTATTGTAACTATAGCGAAGAAAGCGATTCTGCAGAGCTGGACAGTAAAAACATCCCCCTTTCTAAGCACTGTCAAAACTACATTACAAAACACATTATATGCGCTCCTGGATGTTGAGAAGGGTGTGCTACATTTCCAAAAGAAATGGGGGTCATATATTGATTTTCTCCCAGAACACAATAGAACCCATATTTTATCACTTTTCGAATCCACGACGTGGTTTATGTATAGGAATCTCCCAAATAGTTTGTGGTCAATGCAGGGTTGAACTGAAAAGCAGAGAGGGACTCATGATTACTTAGAAATTTGGGATCTTCACGAGCATATAAAAAATGTCATAAGGAGTGGTTGGTGAGAAGGTTTTTATTTTTATTGTTATTTGTATTTTTATTTTTAATTGAATGTTCTTCTAAGTTCTTATTGTTCTTCTTATTCTTATTGTTAAGATGTGTTTCTGACCATTTGTATGCACTGACAGCTTGGATTGAACTGTACAGATGTGTTCTATGGGGAGACACATTGCTATAGATGTTCTGGGTTGATTTATACAGTATTCTGCTATAAATCTATATGTGAACTTATCAAGAAGGGCGGGATCTTGCATGAGATAGGACAGGATTAATGTTTTACTTGGCAAGAAGCCTGTAGCATCTAAGATTTGGTCTGTACCTGGCCAATCGGGCCCGATGGATGTATACTCTATGTGTCACCATAAGTTCTCTTTGGTGTTATACTCTCTAAGCTGTACAAATTTTTTATGCTGTACTAATCACTTTGTCACTCAATAAAAAGTTTATTAAAAAAATAACCCTCACTGCTAATAATTTGGAAGCTATCAACTGACCTAATCGGGTCATAAGTTAACCTTATATTTAATCAATTTGATGGGGGCCAAGAAAAGCGGGTTAATAATGAAATCACCATGAACAATGAAAATTTGCAAGTGAGAAATAACAAACACTTGTACATAAATGAATATAAACACATGAACGTTTTACCCCAGCTATTAATGAACCCAAACAACTGTTAGTCCTGCTTTCACCATGCAAGCCTAAACTTAGCCAAAACCCAAACATCTAAATAAAAAGGGGGAAGGGGATGGGTGGGAGAAATCCAAAGAAGAAGAAGGCAGACCCCCAGGCAGAATGTCTTTTAAAGGCCTGGACTTCAGCTCCTCCCACTGCAGTGAGGACAAATTCCAAATCAAAACAAATTGAGTGTCACCTCCTGGCCCGCACACCCACACAGGGAGTTTAATTGGTTCCAGTTAAATAAATTAACTTTCATCTTCTTAATGCATTGTATACTGCTATTGCTATTAGATCTGTTCTTGCAATATAAAACTACTATTTCAATGTGTAAAAGAAGTAAATTATAAATTACTTAAAAACTATCAAAAACAGGACTTGTTACAGCCAATAACCAATGCAATTCCTTAATGTAATTTTTTTTTATTATTTTCAAATCCTTATTATAAACTTCCTGCTTTCACAGAGAATGTTAATGGACGTCTTACATGTCTTGGCAGTCAGATAGTACGACCATATTATCAGTATTGTCATTTTACATATGGTTTGTTTTTAACATCATAATAATTAGCTTTTCACAATTAAACAGTACTTCAACCTCTGCCGCATTACTGTCTAATTCCCTAATATTCACACACTCACAGACTAGGGGTAATTTTTGCACCATGCGGCATGACAGTGGGGGCGGGGCAGGGGCAGAGCTTGAACAGGGCGGAGCTTATTTGTCCTGTTTTTGGGCTCCAAAATATACCCCACATGTATTACGTGCATTGGAAACCCCCCTTTCAAAATTATATAGGGCCTGATCCAGACCTACGCTCGTGTGCGTAGCGTATTAACGTCGGCGTACCTATGATGCACGGCAATAGGAATTGACAGGCTGGGACATTGAGGAGAGGACCTGAGTAGAAGCAAGGGTAGCCATTACACTGCCTGCATTTTCCATGCCAGTCACTGAATATAATAAAAACAGAATGGAAGTTGCTCAATCAATTTATAGGTAAATGTAAACAGGTGTGTGAAAGACAAAGACAAAGACAAAGACATTAGGTGGTGACCGAATCTCAGAAGTAAGTGTGGGTGAGAACCTAGGATCCAGTGATCATCAAGCAGTATGGTTTAGTATAATGACTGGGAGAGAAGCGTGCCACACGAAAACGAGGGTGCTAGACTTTAGGAAGGCAGATTTTGTAGAAATGGGGAAATGTGTAAGTGATTCTTTGACAGAGTGGAGGCACATAAAAGGAGTACAGGAGCAGTGGGGAAATTTAAAAAAAAGCATTATTAACAGCAACAGACCTTTGTATAAGAATGGTTAGAAAAAACCCCAGAAAAAGAAAGCCAATGTGGTTTACAAAAGAGGTAGCAACTACAGTGAAAGCAAAAAAGATGGCCTGTCGGAATTATAAGCAATCTCAGAGTAATGATGACAGGGAGGTGTATTTTAAAAAGCAGAAGGAGGCTAAAAAGGTTATCAGAGCAGCAAAGGCACAAACTGAAGAAAAACTGGCCCACTTGGTACAAAAAAGGGGACAAAAGCTTTTTTAGGTATATAAATGAAAGGCGAAAAACAAAGGAGGGTATCGTAAGGCTCAAAACGGCAAGTGGAATTCTTATTGAGAGTGAAAGGGCTATGGCAGAT
>WWET01003493.1:0-20075 GCA_011038615.1 Limnodynastes dumerilii | reverse complement strand
AGTATAGTTTTCAATAAACAAATGGGCAGACTAGATGGGCCATGTGGCTCTTATCTGCCGTCACTTTCTATGTTTCTATGTTTCTATGTTAAAGACAGGGGTTAATCTGCTAGCCACAGAAACAAAGGGAAAAATAGCCCCAGCACACTGCCATAAACCAGTAACAAACTATACTGTTCTATCTGTAAAATAAAACACAAAAATGTTCTTAAAACACATATTTGTACAAATATGGGATAAGCCACCAGCCACCGTCAAGGCCTTTCTGTATATGGTGGTCCTAACTCTAACAATGAGAGTCCCAATGTTGGGTCACATATATATGTTTATAAATTGAGAGCCAACTTACCTAGGAGACACCCCTGAAGTCACTGAATATAGTCATGCAGATAACTGACAGCCGGGAAGGTTCTTATTATAAGCCTCTAAACCTCCCCTCTCCACCAACACTGCACTGTACTGCAATTTCTGCACTGCAGTTAGTGAAAAGGGGCCAGATCCTGAAGAACGGCCGACAGGGGAATTACGTGCAGTTCGCCCGTAATGCACACAACCTTCATACGATGCCATAAAGGCCGGCATCCGTAACTAAAATTATGGCCGACGGCTGTTATGAAAAGGGGGCTTTCCCCCCCTTTACACGTCGTATCTCCTTTTGATGTGTAGAGAGCAGCAGTAATAGCGCTGTTCCTCTAGGGTTCATCTTTGTATGCTAATGGAAATACCTTGACTGCAGTGATCAAAGATATGTTGCTTTAGCTGAATCTACCTATAGAAAAGCTTCGGGTACACTGCTTTGATGGCGCCTCCAATATGTCTGGATGTAAGTAAGGAGTACAGAAAATATTGGCAGATGAACAACCCAAGTCACTGTTTGCACATTTTGCCAACCACTCTACAGATCTGGCACTCCAGGAAGTGACCTGCAAAACAGGAGGCATGTGTGACCTTCTATGCTTAGTGAAATATTCCTCCAACTGTATACTGGAGTCCACGAAGAGGTAGACAACATATCAAGACATTGTTCTGCCTCCTGTTGCTGGTGGCTCTGAGTCAGTTCTTCCAAGGCAACTTACTGCCATGTGCCCCACACAACGGTGTGTCAGGGTCAAATCTCTTACACAATACCACCAGGAGTATCTGAGAGTGTGCAAGACTCTTCAAAATATACTTAACGATAATGGTGCTATTTTAGATGAAAGAATGGCTGCTGTTCGAGGTTGGCTGGGTAAGCTGCAAAAGTTTGAGACAATGCTTTTCCTGAAAATAAGCATTGAAGTTTTCAGTACCTGTGAACAGCTAGCTTGTGCCTTGCAGAAACCAAAACTTACTGCATCAGGTGCTAAGGAAGCTGTGGTGCTGGTAGTCAGTCATTTAGAACAGTGTTCCCCAACCTCAGTTTTCCAGGTCTCACTGCTGGAGCACAGGTGTGTTCATTACTAACTGTCACATTTTAAAAGCTCCACAGGTGCTGCTCATTATACCACTTGTGATTCTTTAAGGAAACCTAGAAAATATGGACTGTTAGTGGTCCCTGAGGACTGAGGTTGGGGAACACTGAGTTAGAAGGCCTACGGTCAGAAGATAACTTTGATTGCATTTACAGTGAGACATGTGAAGTAGCAGAGGATCTGGAATTTTAGTTTCCAGCGCAACCCAGGCCAAGAAATACACTGCGTCGCCTGGAGCAAACCAACATCCCTACAGCTTCTGTGCACCTCCAGCCAAAGGACAGATTAAGAAAAGAATATAATGAAATTCTGAACCTCCTGATGACATCTCTTAAGGATAAATTTGATCAGAAAGGCCTCAACACTCTAGTCCTACTTGAAAGACGTATCCTTGATGCGCTGCAGGGAAATGTGCTAAGTGATGATGCTATTGAAGAGACACTGCTCCTAATAGCTGTAGATTTTGATATTGCAAGTCTGCAGGCGGACTGTGCCAGCTTCAGCTGCGACATCAGAACGCACTTTTAGTGCACTTCGCCGTTTGAAAATGTATCTGAGATCTACCATACACAGAAATGTCTGACGCACATCCTGATACTTCATGTTCATCAAGAACACACAGCTGCGCTGAACTTGTATGACATTTTGAGAGAGTTTGTAACCAGAAATGAAGAAAGAAAACGTTTTTTTGGCAAAGTGTAGCAGTAGATACTTCATGCTACTTTCTGAACTTTTTTAAAATATAGATTGTTATAACTACCAAATGTTCTTTAATATAGCCTTAGTATACAGATTGATTGATTGATTGATTGGTTTATTAAACAAATGCTAAGTATTACGTTCATAAATATTTAAAAAACAACTTGTATTGATGAAAAACTATTCAGTTTACTTTTACCATGAATTTCATGTGGTGCTTCTGTGATACCCGCATTAATTAATGGTAAAAGTTCAGAAATTACTTGAATAATTTTGCAGATATTTTCCTTCAAGATTGCAGAGAGGTGAGCCAATGAAAGAAAACCCAAAGTAACTTCACATCTTTAGCAAATTAAATTTTGTTTTAATAAATGTTTTCCGAATGTTTTAGATTTACAGAAAACTTGATTCGGTTAATAAAATGGAATGACACTATACAAATCATTTTTGTGTTCATTCATAAACAGGAATTGTAAAATACAAAATTGGAATATCAAACTTTTGCATCTAACAAGTAAAATACTATAAGTGTTTGTAAAAGTAATTTCTCTCTCTCCTTTCCAAATGAATAACAAATAGAAAATTTGCAATTGTTACTCTTCCCGACTTAATTACAATGTAACATTTAACTTTCACATAAAACTTTAACACAAGAATTACATAACAATGCAATATTTCCTGCAAGAAACCAGGAATATATTCTAATAAAACAAACAGAATAAGTCTTAACATTTCTATATATTGTATTCTAACCCTGTACCCAACAAGTAGTCCTTGTAGCTGTAATTATTATTAAAACTATAGGAAAGTTCACCTTCACTCGGGTTATGAAAAATTATGATTAAACAAATAAGCTCACAAAATGGACGCCTCAGCTATGTCACCTCACACTGATCTTCGATGTCCGTTTCCTCGCGGCTCACTCTTCCACCCACCCCTACTTAATCCCAACTCTTTCTCTCTTTTACCAACTCCGATGTTATCCCCTCTGCCACCGACACTCTCTCCTTGGCTCTAGTAACAAACATGAGATATAGCAATTTAAATTTATAGCACATACCATAATGTATAAATACATTTTTATAGCAAAATAAACAGTTAAGCTGGGGTTGGCCAACCCAGAAACACTGAAGAAAATTAACATAGGAGTTTTGCATATCTACAGTCACTGTCCCAACTGTTTAAAATGACACGCAAACCACGAGAAAAGGGGGCTCCAGGCTCTATAGTAATCCTTAGCCTTTTGCCCCCCCATGAAAATTTCCGTTCCTACGCCCCTGCATGTGACTATATTTTGAGGAATTTTAGGAAGTATAAGAAGATGGGATTACTCTGTAATTGGATTTAGAAATGCCCCTTATAGAAATTATAACCCCTCTATTTACTTTATAACTAAAAATAGGGGTCTGTTTTAGCATAAAAATATTAAATGAACAAAAAAGAAACAAATAAAATCAAAAATTTTATATAAAACTAGTTTCATTTAATAAACATATCATAAAGGAAAATACAGATTATTTTTATTTGTTTTTTTATTTGTCTCTAAATGTATGGGACTCAGGGCCAGATTTACTAAGCTGCGGGAATGGAAAAGTGGAGATGTTGCCTATAGCAACCAATGAGATTCTAGCTCTCACTATATTTTTATATACCAGAGAATGTCAGCTAGAATTTGTTTGGTTGCTATGGGCAACATTTCCACTTTTCTTCTTTGGAGCTTGACCACCACCAAGATGACCTTGAGCTTGTGTAGTAATGGAAAAGAAAAGCTTTGCAATCATGATCATTCCTTCCTCCATGCTCCTTCCTCTGACGCGGCATTTCTCTCTGTGCCAAAACCCCACGGGATCCGACAGCGGGGTGATGAGGTTTTGTCTCAATGACGTCATCGAGGCGCAATGGGATATCCGAGTCATGCTCAAATCCCGCCTCGGTTCTTAAAGTCCGCTCATCTCTAATTATTATATTAATAAATATTTTCTTTTAAAACATATAATTGGCTTGTTTTTGTCTTTGTTTATTGATTATTTTTTGAAGGTGATGAGGCATCATTGAGGACTTACAAGGTCAACAAGACCTTTATTAGTTATTGAATTCAGTGATTCACGGATCTAGAGGGTAAAAGGAGGAATGTTAAACTTAGGAGGACTTACAAGATACTGCTAATACAAAAAAAACATTGTATCTATATAAGAAATAGAACTGAGCTTTAAAATATTGATATTCTCTTTACCTCCAAATCAGTCACTATTTTGCTGTGGAAACCATTAAACAATTATAATATTTTGTGGAGTTAAAACCACTTTCATGAAATGGGATGAAAGATGGGAGCATTCATCTATAGTGTTATCCTTACATGGCAATAATGGATTTCTGTCTATAACTATGTACTAATAAATGCTCTGTATTGGGGGGCGTGGCCTGCCGTGCTGGAGACAAGACGTGCGACACAGGAGCTCCGGGTATATTTGCCGATTTTACCCGGGTTTCGTCCTACTCACCCGGATCCTTGCAGCTCCAGACCCCACTCGGTGCCTGCCTTTACCTCCTGGCGTGTGGGACCGCCATTCTGCGGACCGGCGGCAGTCCCGGAGCGCACCCTGCATCTGCGGCCTTGCTCCGCGGCGGCCTAGGGCGCCTTCTGTTATTTCTCCTCCCCCCTTCCTGGAGGGAGAGCTCCGGATTCTGGACGGCGGCGGCTCCACATCTGTGCCCGCTCCTCTACTTGCGGACGCGGGGGGCGTCTGGACTCCTGCTGGTCTTTGGCTGCGGTGTTCTGGGAGGAGGGGTGACTGTCTCCCGCAGCACAGGCAAGTGAAGCCTGGGGGCTATAGTGAATCCAACGGCCACGTGTATTTAAGAGGCGCCATCTTGGGGCCACTGCCCTGCAGAGTCTGACCTGTCTCCACTATATTCCTCTACCCTGGGACAGACCTGATAAGCTGGGACCTTGCACTTTCCCCCTGCACATAACAGGTTGCCTGGGGAGGCGCTTCAGACAGACCCTGGTGAGCGGAGACCCACACTACGGACTGCCAGCCCACCAATATCAGATTGAGGGGGCAGGGGACCTCCTACGTGGACTTGTACGGCTCTGGTGGGGTACCCCACTACATATACCACGCTTTTATACTATCTCTCCTACACGGCCTGTGCTTAAGCTTATCATGTGAAATTCCTACTCCTCCCCTGGGCTGCATAATATCTAATATGACCTACTAAAGCTGTGCTGGCCTACCCTACGTCTAAACTACTTAACCAGATCTGAGTGTTCTATTTCCTTGGCATATCTACGTTTCCCTATCTGGATTCCTGTTATAATGCCTACCAAGAAAACTAAACCCAGCCCTCTTCAGCCACCTGTTAAATTTCCTGTCCGTTCACCTCCAACTCAAGCTAAACCTAAAGAATTGCCTACAGTGCCGGTGACTCTGCCTCTCTCGGATCAAGCTGCCTCCCAGCCGAGTTCGGTCGCTGACCTTGGGTTCAACCCTGACTCTGAGGCCCCATTAACCGTTAAGGCCATGCACCAGATGCTTTCGGCACTTCGGGCTGACATCACCCATGACCTTAAATCTACTCTACAAGAACTGAGAACCGACATTGCTGAGATTGGAGACCGCACGGACCACCTGGAAAATAAGATGGGCGAACTGGTACAATCGCATAATGGCTTGATAGACACTCACGACTCCTTGCAGAAGGAAGTAGATGCGCTTAAAAGTAAAATTACCGACCTGGAAGACAGAGCGCGCCGCAACAACATCAAAATCCGCGGCATTCCCGAGTCTATTCCTCCTAATGAGCTCTCCAGCTATGTTACAACTCTCTTTCAAAAGCTGTTACCTTCCGCCTCGGTGAGCGATCTTCTCATAGACTGCATTCATCGGCTTCCTAAGTCCCGCTTGGCGCCGCCATCTCAACCTAGAGACACGCTTATGCGAATTCATTTTTTCCATATTAAGGACAACCTCCTCCGTGCGGCACGGAATGTGGAAGGCGCCGACCCTCTCGACAACCTTCAGATTTTCCCAGACCTGTCAGCTGCAACCTTAATGCAACGTCGGCAACTTCGCCAAATCACCCTGGCTCTTCGCTCCCAAGGTATCCAATATAGATGGGGCTACCCGACCAAACTACTGGTCCGCCACTCCGGGGAGATACACTCCATTTCGTCAGTTGAGTCTGGTGTCGCTTTGTTGGCCTCCTGGAACATTCCTGTACAACTACCAGCCCCTCGTCGTCCTTCTCCAGTCCCTGCGGAATGGATCCGGGAAGGCTCTGCTAAATCTTAGGAGCCGGGTGAGAGTTACCCTCTTCACACTGCTGCCGAATTGTGTTAAGTGGATTATTGCTACTAGTGTTAATAGCTAATGGTCTCTTAGTTTCATTACGCAGATTGGCTGATTTTTTGCTGATTGTGTTATTGTATTAATGCGTTTGATTTGAATGTGTTGCTCTGTTAACGCCTACTGCTCTGTCTCTCATGGTTTGCTTATAACACATAGTTTTATGGCCCATGTACGTTCTTAGGTTGCCCTATAGCAGACCTATCCACTAGATGTGGCGTAGCGTGGCCATGATCCACGTCAGCTTTATGTATCTTCATAATTCATCCTAATTGTAGATATTGTTTTGTGTGATGCAGCCCTGGGGACGCGACCACATGGCCGCCCCCCACCTTTTTGTTTTGCCGCACGGCCCTATGCGGCAACGCCTTAAGTCCGATATACTGGACTTTTTTGGTTTCCCCCTCCCTATCCCTTCCTACCTTGTTGCGTTTGCGATATACTTTCCACTAAGCGCTGGTTTTGCTGAAATGATTAAACTTGTAATGTTTTTACTCCCACCACTTTGCATCCCCTGCAGCTCTCTTTTCTTACGTCCTAATGATTAACTTTATAACTTTGAATGCGAAAGGTTTGAATTCTCCCCTGAAACGGCGCTTGGCCCTAGACTCCTTTAAATCCTACAACGCGGATATAGTGGCCCTTCAAGAGACCCACTTCTCCTGCCGCTACACACCCACTTTTTGTAACCGTACATATCCTAAATGCTACATGGCGAATGGTCCTTTTAAAAAGTGCGGAGTTGCCATCCTCCTGAAGTCATCTCTCCAGTTTGAACTCTCCTCTCTGGTCGAGGATAAGAATGGGAGATATTTAATACTGGTGGGCAAGCTGCATGAGACTTGGTTCACTATTGTTTCTCTCTATGCTCCTAATACACACCAACTCTAATTTTTACGCTCGGTACTTGAGTTGATCCAGGATCATAGAAGGGGATTGTTAGTGATACTGGGCGATTTCAATTTACCACCTGACCCTAAAATGGACAGGTCCAGACTCCCTGATCCCTCCTCTTCTAGACCCGCTTATACTAATCGGCCACTTAGCCCGCTCCTGCTCGAATTTGGTATGTATGATGTGTGGCGAGTCTTATACCCCACAACAAAGGATTACACCTTTTTTTCCTCTCCCCATGGTACCTATTCCCGCATAGACCTGATTGTGACTGATAAGTGGCTTCTCCAACATTCAGTCTCTGCTAAGATCCTGCCTAAGGTGTGGTCGGACCATGCCCCGGTTACATGGACCTGCTCCCTGTGCCCTAAAACCCATATAAATCGCCCCTGGCGTCTCCCGGGTTATTGCATTGCTGACCTGTCACTCCGCCTCGAACTAAAGACCTCCCTTTCAGACTACCTCACCCTTAATTCAGTTGCTGATGTTTCTCCTTACACACACTGGTGCGCCTTGAAGGCAGTGTTGCGTGGCACCCTCTCTCCAGTTTGAACTCTCCTCTCTGGTCGAGGATAAGAATGGGAGATATTTAATACTGGTGGGCAAGCTGCATGAGACTTGGTTCACTATTGTTTCTCTCTATGCTCCTAATACGCACCAACTCTCATTTTTACGCTCGGTACTTGAGTTGATCCAGGATCATAGAAGGGGATTGTTAGTGATACTGGGCGATTTCAATTTACCACCTGACCCTAAAATGGACAGGTCCAGACTCCCTGATCCCTCCTCTTCTAGACCCGCTTATACTAATCGGCCACTTAGCCCGCTCCTGCTCGAATTTGGTATGTATGATGTGTGGCGAGTCTTATACCCCACAACAAAGGATTACACCTTTTTTTCCTCTCCCCATGGTACCTATTCCCGCATAGACCTGATTGTGACTGATAAGTGGCTTCTCCAACATTCAGTCTCTGCTAAGATCCTGCCTAAGGTGTGGTCGGACCATGCCCCGGTTACATGGACCTGCTCCCTGTGCCCTAAAACCCATATAAATCGCCCCTGGCGTCTCCCGGGTTATTGCATTGCTGACCTGTCACTCCGCCTCGAACTAAAGACCTCCCTTTCAGACTACCTCTCCCTTAATTCAGTTGCCGATGTTTCTCCTTACACACACTGGTGCGCCTTGAAGGCAGTGTTGCGTGGCACCCTTATACAAATTGGCACGAGGCTCAAGCGCTCAAACTCAAAAGCTCATGCCGCTCTTACCTCCGATTTGATTAGAGTCCCTGCATAAGCAATCCCCTACAATAGCTCTCAAGGCGCAACTAGACTCCGCCCGCGCGGCGCTGCTTGGCTGGCAGCAAACCAAGTCACGGCTCGCCCTTACTAGGCTTAGGCAAAAATATTACACCTCGGGCAATAGAGGGGGGAAACTCCTCGCCCGTAAATTGAGAGCCCAACAGGCCCAAACTGTAATTAAGTGTATAGTGACAGACCAAGGATCCCAGATATTGAATCCGGCCGCTATAGTCGAACATTTCGCAACCTACTATGCCAAGCTATATAATCTTGTTGATGACCCAAACACGTGTCAACCCACTCCTTTCTCGATTCTCTCTTTCCTAGAAGGTCTTCCCTTCCCCAGCCTTTCGGAGGAGGATCTCTTGTTTTTAAACGCCCCGTTTTCAACCTCGGAGGTGGTTCAAACGATTAAAGCCCTGCCCTTGGGGAAATCACCTGGTCCGGATGGATATACTAACGAGTTTTTTGCTCAGTTTGTGGATGATTTAGCTCCTGTATTAGTAAACTTATATAATTCAATCCAAGATGGCGGTTCATTTCCCCCTGAAATGCTAGAATCCAGGATAATTACTATCCCCAAGCCGGGTAAAGATCCCTCTAAATGCCAAAACTATCGCCCGATAGCTTTGTTAAACACAGACCTGAAAATTTTTGCCAAACTGCTAGCAAACCGCCTTTCTCCACTCCTCCCGAAGTTGGTTCATCCGGACCAGGTGGGCTTCATTCCCAATCGACAGGCCTCAGACGCCACTAGAAGGGTGTTGGATGTGGTTGACCTGCTTTCGACATCCGGGGATAGTGGCCTTCTCCTGTCCTTGGACGCGGAGAAGGCATTTGATCGCTTGCACTGGGGCTTCCTCAGGGAGGTCCTCCTCCGTTTTGGCTTCCGGGGAGCCTTTTTGCATTCCATATTAGCCTTATATTCTTCTCCCAATGCACGCACATTCTGCAATGGCTTCCTCTCTAAACACTTTACAATATCTAACGGTACGAGGCAGGGGTGCCCTATGTCCCCATTAATCTTTGCTCTAGCCATGGAGCCGCTAGCCACTAAAATTCGTCTACACCCTCAACTCACTGGCCTTTCGTTTGCGCACCAAGTCCATAAGATTTGTTTATTCGCAGACGATGTCCTCCTATTTATCTCCAACCCGCTAGAGACCCTCCCCATTCTGGGCACCATACTAAAACTCTTTAGCAAGGCTTCGTTATACAAACTTAACACGACCACGACAGAGGCCCTACCAATTAATATTCCTGATGCTACACTACACCTGCTCCATTCCCGATACCCTTACTCCTGGAAATCTACATCCCTATCCTACCTTGGCATTCATATTCCAGCTTCTATCGGGCAGGTTTTCGAAACAAACTATACTCCATTGATTACTCAAGTCCGAAGATTGACAGAGGGATGGATGAGCTATGAGATGTCCTGGATGGGCAGGGTGGCAGCGTATAAAATGACGATCTTACCCAAAATTATATACTATTTTCGCACTATCCCATATATTGTTCCAACTCCTTACCTCAACAAATTACGTTCCATTATGTCAGCATATGTTTGGCGTAGAAGACCCCCCAGACTAGCCTACTCTACCTTAATCAAATCCAAATCCTCGGGGGGAGTGGAATATCCTGATCTCCCAAGATATCAGGAAGCATGTGTTCTAGCCCAAGCTCGCGATTGGACCTTACCGGAAGGGAGGAAACCTTGGGTAGATCTTGAAAGGACTATCCCCTCACATTTTCCTACGGTTGATTTCCTTTGGACTCCCCCTCCCCTAAGGCCACCGGGTAAAGCCCCTCTCTTGAGCATACGTCACGCCATTAAAATTTGGGATAGATGCGTTGTTGCCAATCGTTTTTTCCCTCTGCCCTCCAGCAACATCTCCCTCTCGGCAATCTCCAAAATTGACCAACATATTAGCTTCAAATCCTGGATCGCCAAAGGCATAGTATCGCTAAATCAAATATCCTTGGGGGGTGCCCTACGCCCGTTTGCCTATTTGCAATCAGAGTTCTCCCTCGCTTCCTCCGAACTCTTTAGATATACCCAGCTAGCGCATTGGTGTCATACATTGGGAAGAAGAGGCCCACGGATTTCCCCAATTCCGGAACCATTTCTATCGCGTCTGTCGCCCACCTCAATGCGTAAAATGATCACTTTCTGGTACTCCACTCTGGCCCCAGAGCGAACGGAAACAAAGCTCAAATCCCAGCTAACCTGGGAACGAGACTTACAATTGGAGTTGTCTCCGACCCAATGGGACCTAATTTACTTAGCGCCCTTTAAATTCTCCAGGTGCATTGATCATACTGAGAGACAACTCAAACTTCTCCATCAGGCGTACTTTACCCCTAAGAAATTACACTCTATTTGGCCCTCCCAGTCTAACAGGTGTTGGAGGGGTTGTGGGGAAGTGGGGGACCTTTTCCATATTTTTTGGTCCTGCCCTCGTATCAAACCGTTCTGGCTCCAGGTCTCCCATCTAGCTTCAGCTGTTTGCAATTTACCTGTGGCACTTACCCCAGAAATATCCTTATTGCACCTCTACCCTCCTTCCATCCCCAAAGACAGATGGTATGTCCTGGGCCACCTGTTACTGACGGCTAAAGCGGCGATCGGGCAGGCGTGGAGATCACCTCTTCCCCCCTCAATATCCAAGGTTATAGCGAGAACAAACTCTAACTATACTATGGAAACAATTGATGTCCCCTATTCGGCTACTGCCTCCTCCCCGTTATTTAAGTGGTTTTTGTGGGCGGAGTATACGGCGCACAACCCAGTCTCTGCCATGGATGATACCTTGGTGGAATGTGAGTCTCCGGAGCACCCAGATGCACCGATATCTCTCTCCCCCCGCCTAACTAATTAAGTCCTTTCCAGCCATCGCCTACTATAGTGAGCCACATTATTATTAGTCGTTTCTGGTGTTATTTCTCATACTTAACATCTTCGTTGCTATTTAGTGCTTAGTGGTCACCTCTGATTACTTACCTGTTTAATATGTTTGTACTTGCAAACTTTCTTCCCGTTTCCCGCTGACTTCTCCCCCCCTCTCCCCCTGTTCTTCCCCTCCCCTCCCCTTTCTTGGCTCTTTGTATTTAACCAAAATAATAGAGAGATTTCTGTTTCATAACATGGCTATGTTTTCAGTTACTATGGTTCCCTTTTCCATTGTAAACAGCCTTTGTTTTGCAATTTTGTATGTGTATTTGGAAATCTTTCAATAAAAATCTAATGTTTAAAAATGCTCTGTATTTATTGTGTAGGGGTGGTCACTATTATTTTTTTTTAGTTCACTGTGGAATACTAGTCATAGACGATCTGCCCCTGACTAAAGGTGTAATAGCCAGATATATGTCTTTGTGTTGTGTAGTGTGTCTGGAGTGATTGCCTGCAGCTTCTAACTTTGAGTTAGAGCAGTTTCCAGATTCCTAAATGGATTTCAAGCATATTCCCAATAGAACTCTATCTAATTAGAAGATCAGTTGCAACTTATCTATTATTAACGTTAGGCTATTTCTTATGTAATATGAACTATAAAAATTGAAACAGATATTTCTTTATATTGCTTGTTTTAGAAAACAAGATAAACATAAAAACTTTTTAGTATAGTAACAAATTCAGTGCTTTTTTTGTAACAAAAAAGGTTGCATAACTCACATCAACTCACGTTTGACCACACGTCCAATCACAAGCCAAACAGTGCAATCACAACCAGTGCGGACAAAGTATGCATGCATCAGACTCGAAACACAAGCAGCCGCATGCACTGTTTTAATGATTTTGCCACCGAAACTTTTAAAACTTGGAAAATCCGGTGAAAAAAAGTGCCGGAACTCCTTTCCAGTGCGTTCTATGACAAAAAAAGCACTGATCAAATGTATCCCTAATTTAACTGTATTTGCAGAAAGAGACCCACTAAAAGGGTAACTTTCAACATATATTACCTAGACATGCTTATTATCAAAGAAGTTAAGGTGTTATGTATATAGAACGACCACAATGCAAGACATGGGAGAACTACTAGTAGGCATTGGAACAGCCCCACAATTGATCCACATTTACTAATCAAACTCGTTCTTGTAAATAACTCCCTAGAAATCTAACCACAAGAATCTGAACAGGTAACATATGTGTAGAATAGGGTGTGGAAAAGGCTTAAAGTTCTAGCTTCAGAATTTGCTAAACCATTTCCACCTAGATGTACAATGGATTTATATATATTTTTTTATTAATAATTAAATAATAAATACAATTCTTAAAAGAAACAAACAAAAAAACAAAGAAAGAGTAAAAACTTTCCTGACCAGCGGACGCGTCTTTCTCTGCGTCTCAGTGAGTATGCCTTTTGAGGTGAAAGACCCGCTGACCATCGTGGGACCTCGCCAGAGAGTGGGGGTATTTGGAAACATGCCAGGCTCTCTGCAAGGCACAGCATAGTAATTTAATCACTAAGGACTGGATCCCCACCCTCGCATGGTTCCGTACGTGCGGGGGTGTTTAATTTTGTACAAAAAGGGGAGTGAACTCCCCCTCTCGATCCCTTCACTCATGTGTACAAAGTGTGACTTCTGCTGCCAAAAGTCACATTTGCGGATCAACGGTCCATCCGACCACTGATCTGCTTGTAAGAGGACGATCATACTGTAAAATCTTCCCCTTAGCGTGCGGAGAGAAAGCACTGCCAATTTATAAGGAAATATTATCATACAGAACTAAGTTCCGTACGCTGGTAGTTACATTAGTAAAGCTAATGTAACATCTGGAGGGCACTCTTTGCGCATAAGTGGGTTCTCATACAGACCTGTGTATCCGGTCTTAACTCTGTAAATGCTCTATAAAGAGCATTTAAACAAAGGAGTGAGGAGTAAAAAGGGTGTACACATGTGTCTTGTAAATCACTATGTACATAAGTAGTAATCAGTGCAATGATCTGTGAAATTGCAAATCCTGGCATTTCTCTACGTTATGGAAGGATAACAAAGATATATAAGACATCTGATTATATTGACATTTTCTGTGAAAAGGTAAATAATTTCTCCCTTTCTTGTAAAGTTCTTGAACTGCAATTCACATATTACACATACTGCACATATATCAGACTGATGTTCCTGGGGGACTAAGAGCAATTTTATATTTTCATTTCTATGTTCATACTGTGCTAATTCTCAGCTGGTTGAGGTGTTTTTGCTGAATAGTTGGTGACCCACAGTAGCTGGATGTCACATTTACTCTTGGAATAATCTCCCAGTTTCCACACATGAGAAAGAGGTCTCGTAACAGTGTCAATAGTATTATTACCTCATTTATTTTCACAAACCTTGTTTTATAACAAGGGAATTAGGGAAATGAAAAGTTCAGTCCCAAGCACCTTTGTGTTCCAAACTGCAATAAATCAGAGCCTAGGTGTGGATGCACATTGTTATAATCTGCCATCCAGAGACTTACATATATATCTTTAAGGCCAGGTTGGAACTCTGATAAGACCTATAGGGCCAGGGGCCGGATCCAGAACTACGTCTGTCTTCCATAGACGGACGTAGTTCAATAAACAGTAGCTACTGCGCATGCGTAGTAGCTATTGTACGTAATCTGCATAGTACAAAATATATATCTTTTAGACCGCATATACGCAATCTACGTATCGAAACAGATTACGTACAATAGCTACTACGCATGCGCAGTAGCTACTGTTTATTGAACTACGTCCGTCTATGGAAGACGGACGTAGTTCTGGATCCGGCCCCTGGCCCTATAGGTCTTACCAGAGTTCCAACCTGGCCTTAAAGGTATATGTAAGTCTCTGGACGTAGTTCTGGATCCGGCCCCAGATCCTGAGTTCTTTACGATCGGTATTTACGCTAGCCGCTTGCGTAACTTCTACTTTTTGTATGAACTGCACATGTGCGCGGCAGATATTAGGCGTCGTAAATACGTACAAAGGGGCGGATCATCCTTACAACGGGCGGAAATACTCTTTGTAGGCGGAGGGAGGCATTGAATTATACAGTATGGGATGGGTTAGGCAGTTACGTGCGACAATCCATTGCGTACAACCGTACTTATGCAAGGAAAAGTTAAGGTAGGGTTTGGTACTCGTAAATCAAGTAAATTACGTGCGACCGAGGGGGAGTGCATAGTACTTATGATTGCGTAAATACGCTATGACATCGTACTTAAACTGCACTTAGGTCTGGATTTGGCCCATAGTGTGTGTGTATGTACAGTACAAATAACTAAGACATTAGTTAGACATTATAACCAGTCTAAAGACCACAGAGGTTTGGTAAGCACTGATAGGAATGAAGACCCAGGGGTTGTCTCTGGTAAAATGCCAACTGAGATTTGAAATGGTCACATCTGTGTGAATCTCCAGGGGTGTTCCTGTGTCCCTCTGCTATGGCAAAAATATTAAGGGGAATTAAAAAGAGGAATAAAAAATAGTATATGACTATGTAAATCCATAGTTCCGTTAATTATTTATCATGAGACAGCACTCATGCACAATAAGAGTTCTTACCTTATACCCCTTTTCAGCATCACTCCCCTCCTCATGACATCACTCCTCCCCTCATGACATCACTCCTCACCTCATGACATCATCATGCATGAAACAATCATGGAAATTTCCACCTATCTGATATATCCTTTGTTCTCAAGTTATCTTTTCGGTCCCTTATTTGAGGTCCTTTGGATTCTATGGATCCTTTTAGACCCTTTGATTCTAAAATATCATATTTTAGCATAAAACTTGTTTTTGCCAAATACACTAGAACCGGGCTGTTATGTAAGGGTTGTGTAATCTATTTTATCACTTCTTGCATAACGTTATTGAGCAAGATCCTTTTCCTAAAGCAGTATTTGCTTATTTTTTTAAATATATATTAGTACTTTTAGAGATATATTCATGTATTAATATTGCTATCTTTATTTATGTTGTGAATATTTGTTTGCATATTGGAGATATTAGAGAGATTTACTCACATATCAGATAAGTGAAGATAACAATATACCTTAAGACATTCTAATATTGGTCCGGATTCACAGTTATGTTTCGCCTTACGTACGTTGTTTTAAGAATTGAGCTAGTACGCATGCGTGGTAGCTTATTTACGCTATCTAAGTACCATTTCTAAAGACCGCGCTTACGCAATCTACGTACAGAAATGGTAGTAGCTCAATTCTTAAAGAAAAACGTACGTAAAACGAAAACTACATACCTGTGAATCCGGACCATTATTTCCACCATATCTAGAACGGATCCAGACTCCAGAAGATAGAATTGGAATTCGTCCACTTTTGGTGATTACACCGACACACAAGCTATGATTTAAGTACGGATCTGGATCAACAAGATCCAGACTTCCGTTCTTTGAGTGCTTCCATTGTATTATTGTTGCTGTTATTTTCACTTGGGCAAGTAAATATAACCTCTTAACGTTATTACTGGGCTGGATCCAAACTTAATAATGACAGCTGACTTCCACAAGCTGCATGCGTAAGTCAGGCTGTACATCAGGGAATTCTGTACGCACAGTGTTCCATGCAGAGAACCTAAGGTCGGGTTATGGACACGGATGTCAGCTTAAGTCCACCCGTGAGAAGGGTGTCATGGGTGTGCACTAGTCTCTAGAGTGCAGACTTAAGCAATTTTGAGAGTGTGGAAAGAGCACTTAAGTCTTAATTAGGCTCACTGTATCCCACAGATAAAAATTTGGCTCCCCTGTAGTTCAAGTTTTTCTCTTATTTTTAAACTGAACGTGGTTCACAATTACAAGAATGTAGTAGTAAGAATATATTTGGACAAAGATAAACAGGTCATCTGACATTAAAAACTTTTTTAACATTTTGACAGCAGCAATTTATTATACACTGGATGAACTAACTATCTCTCTGACAAGAACACATATATGCCACATTTTCATACCACAGAAACATTTGTCGCCTGTAATGTATTAGTAGTATTCATTGGGGTGTGATATGAACACAGAAGCATATAAAGTTCAACAGATAACCTGTCAGCACTAAATGACTGACAGGTTTGATTTATTGCTACAAAAACAGGGTGTGGGTGAGAACACAGCGCTTGTAATGGGGATAAATACCAAATCAAAATGAACACTGCAATGGTAATGGATTAGAAATTAGATCAAAGTAAACCATAAAATAGAATAAAAAGTTCAATGTTTATATTAGTTGTGTACTGCTAAATGTGAGCCAATAATTCCTCCATATATGTATAAGGGCGATTTCTCCACAGCTGCCACTAAATTCTTAGTGTACTCATTCACTGATTAAATGACATGCAGGGAGAAAAACAGGCTGTATTAGAGTAAGTAAAAACATTAATTCATAAAAATGAGACTCAAAAGTGTCCAAGATTTAGTGGTTAAAATAAATATTTTACTAAATTCATAAATACATTTAATTCAGAGGAAACATAAAAACACAAATTCATAAACACACATATATGGATAAAACAAATAAATAAGATGCCAAGAGGGAGACAATCTCCTACCATAGTAAGCTGTTCAAGTCCTAAGAGCACTGGCTGCAAAATATAGACGTCCCGGCAGCAGGAGGAAAACAGTCCCAAGGAGAACAAGCCCACTGAAGGATGAAGTGTCGACTGCCGGTGACGCATTTCGGGACTGGGCATTTATCAAAAGTGATACTGGTAAAGGACATGTAAGAGTTTATAAAGGTGTCCTCAGCAGAGGTGGAGATTGCTTGATTCGGCGTTGTCATGAAAACCGATGTAAACTTTTGTTGTTCTGATACATTCCCCTGTATGCCTCGATTGTGATAACTAACCTGGCTAAAAAACTATCATTATACATAAAACTCCAAGATTAACAAAAAAAATAACCCTTAACAAGAATAAATTGATTTATTATAGTGGATTTGTGTTGGGAAGTATATAGCAGGGATGGGATATGAAAGCCTAGAATATGTAAATATAAAATACAAATGACAGCATAAATATTTTGGAGATAAAAGGGGAACTTTTCTAAATCATTCATCTCCATGGGAAATCATAACTAATGCCCAGTTACCATATATATCGTTCATTGTGATAGGGGGCTTAATATACCAAGATAAATCAAATGCAGATAAATCCATCTTATAACATAAATGCTCTGATTGGGAACATCATATATTATAATATAATGAATTTACAGAAATCTCTGGACAAATTTATACAGAATAGCTGAAGGGGACAACAAAGATAAGTAGGTGAACTTTTTAGAGCCTTTGCTGGGACCGCAATTGTACAGTGAAAACCACCTGAATGGGTCGTAATCGTAGCCACGGGGCATATCTTCAAACTAGCCTAATCTATACATGGTGGATTATATGCAATCAATATCAGCAGGAAACTGTGAACAGATATCTATTGAAGGATGTACTAATGACAATCTAATTGCTCCAAGAAATGAAGCAATAATACGGTTAAAAAGTGAAGTTAATATTCCATATACAATAAATATAATATGTACTTTATTTGGTGTGCTTCAACTGACATAAATAGAGAATAATAAAATAAAATAAATTAAATAGTGGAATTGTATCACGCAGATATTAACATCTAGACACTTAGCTTTGGAGACCTTTATTAGGTAAAACCTACCTTGGGAAATGACACCTTAACTACGACACTTGGGATTCTCTGGAGGTCTGCCATCCAGATACTGGCCAGACCCAGTCCTCTATAGCTTCCATCAAACATATTTGGGCACATCCAGGTATGATTGTAGGTAAGTAAGTCCCTTATTGGTGTGTCCCTGCATGGATGAGAGAGACAACAATAATGATAGATATCCACCTGGTTCAAGCTTGTAAAAACCATTTGAACTCAAACTCCTGGTTAAGGCCACAAGGCTGTAAGAAATCAAAATAAAAAATGCCTTAGCTAGCTCAGAGCCTGAGTCATGTTTTCGCCAATGCCTGTCAATTCTTTTAATACCACAAAAAATAACTATATATTGGGTGCATCCATGATGGTTCTTAAAATGTCATAAGATGACATAGGATACCCCTCTAAGCCTTTTCTGAAGCCTTTCTGTATATGAACTTTGAACTTTGAAGGGTTTTCTTCTATGTGATTTTGCAGTTCCGGATCACTTTTCCATAGATGCCAGTGTTTCTATATGATACTCTCTGCACTTCTTTATTGGCTATTACATTGACTAATGAAGGGGACTGAGGTTGGTTGGGAGTCATTACAATTTTTTTGAACCAACAGAGAATTGCGATCCATTTCTCTAACCTCTTGGATAGTGTGATCTAAAGTGCCCTCTGAGTATTCCTTCTGCAGGAATTGACTCTTCATCCTGAATATCTGTTACATTTGACTCTCATGAATTGTCCTTTGGGAACTTTTTTTTAACCATAATAGATAATGGTTGCTAGATACAGAAATGTAGGAGTTCGTGTCTCAGATTTAAGGAGATTGTTCTCAACATATATGTTTAAGTCTAAATAGTCTACCGAGGACTTACTGACAGCAAAATATAGATTGATATTAAGATCATTACAATTAAGGGATTCACAGAAATGATCCAAACTTTCCCTAGAACCCTCCCAAATAAAGAGGATGTCGTCAATATATCAGTACCAGACCAGGTTTGATTCCCCTGTGGGTATGATGGAACGTTCCCAGTATGCGAAAAATACATTTTCATATCAGGAGTCAAATCTGGTCCACATCGCAGTACTGCATGTTTGTATATAAAATTCGCCATCAAAACAGAAATAATTGTTGGTGGGTATGAAATGGATCCCCTCTAAAATCTATTAAATCCTGTTTAAGAGAGGTAAAATTTAAATAAAATGAAAAGGCTTCTAAACCCTTGTGGTAGTTTATAATTGTATAAAGTGAGGAAATATCTGCCATAACAAGATGATATTCCTCCTTCCATTCAATTTGTTGGAGCTTTGTCAGTATATATCCGTGATGTTCTTTATATAGTACGAAATATGAGTCATTAAAGTCTGTAAATGAAAGTCAATAAATTGTGACATATTGTGGCAGTTTTTGATCCTGTGCCTGCCACAATGGGCCGGCCAGTGGGTTTGTTGGCATTTTTATGGATTTTGGGGAGTGTATATATGACTGGGATTGTAGGTTCCCAAACAAACATAAATTATTTTTCTTTTCGAGTAATAGTTCCATTAGACACATATTTATGAATCCGTGTTACGACTTTATCTGCATTAACAAGCAATAAAAATTTGTACTTTTTTTTTCCCTTAATAAAAATAAATTTTTATACATATATAAAACATTATCTTAATTAAAACAAAAAAACAAAAGAAAAAACAGAAGACAAGACTTACCTGTTACGATTGGCCACTGGGGATTGCACC
>WWET01003492.1:146980-167027 GCA_011038615.1 Limnodynastes dumerilii | reverse complement strand
CGCACCCCTGCCGCTGCCGGTCTCTCTCCCCGCCCAGTGTCCCGACGCGCTGTGTAGCAACGTCGTTGCCATGTTGGCGCACGCGTATGTAGGAGGCTCGTCTGTTCCCTGGCTCCTGATTGGCTCGGCCACGCTATTTCCTCCCTTTCTGCCTGTCCCTTGGCGCGGGTTATAAGCTTTCACTGTTCTGCTCCGTTGCTGGTGGATTCTTGCCTCGTTGTCTCTGCTTCCAGCCAGTACCCTCCTAGTCCTGGTCTGTCTCTCTGTTCATGTGTCTCCTGGTTATTCTATAGTCCTGCTCTCTCCTATCTTAGCTGTTGCTCTGTGTTTCCTAGCTTGGGGCTCTCTGCTTTATTTGTATTTACCAGCACATTGTGCTTGTTACTTATTTTGCCATATATTGATGTGTACTTTGAACACTGCATTTACCAGCACATAGTGCTTGCTACTTATTTTGCCATATTTGATGTGTGCCTTGAACACTGTATTTACCAGCACATAGTACTTGCCACTTGTTTTGCCATATTTTATGTGTACCCTGTTCTCTGTATTAACCAGCACATAGTGCTTGCTATTTATTCTGCCATATTTTATGTGTGCCTTAAACACCGTATTTACTAGCACATAGTGATTGAAATTTATTATTTTGCCTTTGCATACAGTGTATTGTTGTTTGCATTAAACTGCATCTAGTGCTCTCCTCTGTTGCCGCTTGTATCATTTTGGCAGATAGTGCCGGCCTATACTAATTACCTTGCCTGGCGCATCGTGCTGCCGGGGTTCCTATATACTCCTCCCAGTCTGTAGCCGCCAGTCCTGTGTGAATCTCTAGCTCTGTTTCTGGTGTGGACTTCTTCTCCTTACTTTCCCACTCTAGTTCATAATAGTATAACCTGCCGTATTCAGGGGAAGAAATCTGGTCCTCACCGTGCATCCTGACCAGATAAGTCCAGCTCAAGTTCTGGCAAATCAGATTCAGGCTCTTTCTCAGATCGTTCAGGACCTGTCTGCCAGACTTACAGCACAGGAACAAGTAGCTGCTCCTCAACCAGCACTTAATTTACCTGTGGGAAGTTCCCGTGAACCAAAGCTGAACCTTACCGACCGTTTCACTGAGGATTGGAGAGACTTTCTTAGAATCAAAGAAAAAATTATATTTCAAGTTGAGACCGTCATCATCTGGAACAGATCCTCAGAAAGTTGGAATTATTATCTCCCTGCTCCAGGGTGACCCCCAGACATGGGCGTTTGGTCTTGCTCCGGACCATGCAGCCCTACAATCCATGGAAGAGTTCTTTAAGCTCATGGGCCAAATTTATGACGACCCAGATCGGGTTAGCTCAGCCGAAATGCATCTCCGCAATCTTCGCCAAAATAGGGACTCTGCTGAACAATACTGCGCTGAGTTTCGAAGATGGGTAACCGACAGTAATTGTAATGACCCTGCACTCCGGAGCCAATTCTGTTTGGGCCTTTTGGTCCAGATTAAGGACTCACTAGTGCAGTATCCTGTTGCGGAGTCTCTTAAAGATTTTATGTCATTAGCCATTTGGATCGACCGTCGACTGCAAGTAGGCAGGGGTGAGAAAGAGGGTCGCTTACCCCAATCCGTAAATTTATTTTCTCCACCCGGTAAAGAGGTGGCAGAGCCAATGCAACTTGGGGCATATCATCTCTCTGAGCAAGAGAAATAAGAAAGAAGAACCCAAGGTCTCTGCCTATACTGTGGCGTTAAAGGGCACCTAGTTCAAAATTGTCCTATCAAGCCGGGAAAAGACCAGACCTAGATGGAATTATGGAGGACCATCTAGGTCTACATCTCGTCTCTAAAACCAAATCTCTTCTTGTACCTGCAAATATTTCTTTCCTAGGAAAAAAGAGATCGATTTCTGCATTAATTGACAGTGGACCCGCAGGAAATTTCCTTGATATTGAGTTCACCTGGTCTATGAACATTCCATTTATACCTTTATACTCCCCAGTATCAATCTGTGCTCTGGACGGAAAACCTCTGGCTGGAGGTTCCATTCTCCATTCTTCTCCTACGCTTCAGCTGTCTATCGGTGCTCTCCATTCTGAACAAATCCAATTATATTTGATTTCTTCACCATCAGTTCCATTGATCCTGGGCCACCCATGGCTGGCCCTTCACAATCCAGCTATTAATTGGTCATCTGGAGAGATTTCTCAATGGAGCTCACATTGTCAAGAATCCTGCATTAAGTTACCCATTCGTTCAGTCAACCTTTCCAGCAAAGATTTCCCAGAACCGTACAAAGAATTTGCAGATGTCTTTTCAGAAAAAGATGCGGACTCATTACCCCCACATGCAATAGACCTAACTCCTGGCTGCCGAAAGGCAGACTGTACTCCCTCTCCCTTACTGAATCCAAAGCCATGGACGATTATATCACCGAGAACCTTGCCAAAGGATTTATTCGTCCCTCTAAATCCTTTGTAGGAGCTGTTTTTTTTTTTTTGTTGCTAAAAAAGACGGACCATTACGCCCCTGCATTGATTATCGTGCTCTTAATGACATCACTATTAAGAATTCTTATCCATTACCGTTGATTTCGGATCTCTTCAATCAGCTGCGGGGTGCCAAAATCTTTACCAAAATCTACCTCAGATGGCCTTACAACCTTATCTGGATTCGTCAAGGTGACATTACGAATATCTGGTCATGCTGTTCGGTCTGAGTAACGCCCCAGCAGTTTTTCAGGACCTAATTAACGACGTCCTTCGTGAATTCCTGGGAGAATTTATTGATGTGTATCTCGATGATATTTTGATCTATTCCAAATCGATTTCTGAGCATCGTATTCATGTGAAGAAAGTTTTGTCCAAGCTTCAAGAGAATAAATTATTCGCCAAACTCAGCAAGTGCAAATTTAAAGTTAAACAAGTACTCTTCCTAGGTTATCTCATTTCGGCTAAGGGATTTGCTATGGACCCCAATAAAGTCAGGGCTGTTTTGGATTGGGTCCAACCGGCTAATCTAAGAGCAATTCAACGCTTTCAAGGTTTTGCCAACTTTTATCGTGACTTCATTGAACATTTCTCTTCACTCATGGCCCCCATCACTGATCTGACCCCATTAATTGGTCACATCAAGCTGTTCAAGCCTTCGCCAACCTCAAAAAAGCCTTTGTCTCTGCCCCCATCCTTCGACATCCAGATCCAGATCGTCCATTCATTGTCGAGGTGGATGCATCCAATGTTAGGGTAGGAGCTATCCTTTTCCAAAAGGACATTTTTAGTGAGAAGCTTCATCCATGTGCTTTCTTTTCACGTAAATTCTCCCCTGCTGAGGCCAATTATGATATCGGCAATAGAGAGTTATTGGCCATCAAATGGGCTTTGGAAGCATGGCGCCACTGGTTGGAGGGAGCTCGTCATCCTGTGACTGTGTTCACAGATCACAAAAATCTGGAATACATTTGCTCTGCCAAAAGATTTAATTCTCGCCACATGTTTTTCACAAATTTAAATTTTTTCATTACGTATAGACCTGGCTCTAAGAACCTCAAAGCCGATGCCCTTTCCCGAAGCTTCTTGGACAATCATCCCCCTAAACTGGACCCCAAGCCCATCATTGCTCCATCCTGTGTTTTAGTGGGTCTTACATGGGATCTCTCGATTCAACTTGCTCAAGTTCAGTCATTAGCCCCTGCTTCCACTCCTGCTGGCCGTTTGTACGTTTCTGTCAAATCTGTCTTGTCTGAGTTCCACTGTATCAAATCCTCTGGACATCCTGGAATTACTAAAAAATGTAAACTCATCTCTCGTTATCCCTGGTGGCCAAATTTAGTCAAAGAAGTTAGAGAATTTGTCCTTTCTTGTGAAATTTGTGCACGTAACAAAGTTCCTAGAAACACCCCCACAGGTCAATTACTTCCACTTCCGATACCTAAGAGACCTTGGACCCGTATTTCTATGGACTTTATCGTTGACCTACCCCCAGCCTCCGGCTTCACTACCATCTGGGTAGTAGTCGACCTATTTTCAAAAATGGCACATTTTATTCCATTGACTCAACTTCCATCAGCTCAAGTACTAGCTAAACTTTTTTCTCTGCACATCTTCCGTCTCCATGAAATTCCTATAGACATTGTATCAGACCAAGGATCCCAATTCATTGCCCAGTTTTGGAAATCTTTTTGTAAATTACTTGGAATCAACCTCAGCCCGTCTTCTTCATACCACCCTCAGTCCAATGGACAAACCGAGAGGACTAATCAATCTTTGAAACAATACCTCCGATGCTTCATCTCCAAACTACAAAACGATTGGGCATATTGCCTTCCATGGTCTGAGTTCGCATATAACAATTCTCCACACTCTGCTATTAAGATTTCTCAATTTTCCCAAGTTCAATTCATTGGCCACTGGTATTAGAAACACAGCTATTCATCTTAAGTCTATCTGGAAGGACGTTCATTCTACACTTAATCTGGCCACCCTCCAGGCTAAAAATTTTTTTGACAAGCATCATCGAATACGTAATTACAAAGTCGGTGACAAAGTTTGGCTCTCCACTCGCAATATTCGACTCCTACTGGGAAGTTTGGTCCTAAATTCATTGACCTCTTCAGAATCATCCAGAAGATAAACCCAGTGGCCTTCCGTCTTGCTCTGCCTGAAAATCTCAAGATCCCCAACGCATTCAATTGTTCCCTCTTCAAATCCGCTTTCTTTTCTGTGAGATTCAGCAAACCCATTATCAAGAAACCATAAGGACTTCCGGTTCCGGCGTTCATGGAGTGAGCAGCGTCGGACGAGGGCTCCGGGTGACCGCAGCTACTATTTGCATCCCGATCCCGCTCTGGACAGCATAATACCAATCCGTCCTCTCCCTTAGAGCTCCGTGCACCCTCCGGTTTATGAAGCGGTACTTCCCAAGCCAGATGCCTGTGAAGCAGCAGAGAACATGAGCTGACAAACCTCGTGGGGAACCTAAAATGGCGGCGGCGGCTGCTCCTTCACGGCCAGAGACAGAGGTCTCTGCCCCTTCATCACCAAGCTCCCCATTGGAATCTTCAGACAAGGATATGCCTGTTTTGACTTATGAGGATATTGTGCAAGCAATCAAACTTACCATGCAACCAATGATGTCTGCTCAGGTCTCCTCTTTTACTCAGGCCATTCAAGAGGTAAAGGAACAGATCACCCAGCGAAATTCAGATTTTCGAAATTGACCATTATTCTACTTTGCTCTGTATCAAAATGTACACTATTCTAATTATAGCTGTATTCGAAATACAGACTTTCGAATTAGAAAAATTATAATTTCAGACTAGTATAAATAGAAACATTTAGGTGAATGCATTTTTCGAATTTTAGCAATTCGGAGAAAATTCGCATTCGCAAAAGAAAATTCGCAATTCGAATTTTCGAAATTTGTTTTTTCTAACCGGGGACCCACACCCCTATTACACAATTCACCTGTGTCAGTCTGTCTATGACAACTTCCGTCTGTGTAAAAGATCACATCTGCACCATCTATTGGGGTGTCACGTATGTCAGGTCTTGCAGTAAAGGTTTGATTTAGATAGTCCATACAGTCATGAGTGTCTGTTTGTCCGCTAAATTCAGTCATTTCCAGATCCCCGTCCACCCTGTGTGCATCATGAGGCACATACGGTAAATACGAAGCTGGATTTAGCGTGGTACACCGTTTAATTGTGATATTAGCAGGTGCCATAAGCGCTAGTTCCCATCTTGTAAACCGTGCAGAGGAGACGTGTCTAGTCTGAGCAGAATTCAATAGGGCAGATACAGCATGTGGTACATGGACAGTCAAATCATGGCCTAATACTTCATCTTCACTTTTACTGACCAGAAGAGCGGCAGCCGCCACTGCTCTGAGACAAGTCGGGAGTGACTTAGCTACAGTGTCTAGTTGGGCACTGTAGTACGCCACGGGTCTGTTAGCATCTCCATGATTCTGTGTCAATACTCCTGCCGCACAACCAACAGCTTTAGTGCAATATAGGTCAAAAGATTTAGTGAAATCAGGGATTCCAAGAGCTGGAGCAGAAATGAAACCTTCCTTTAAATTCTTAAAGGCCTGCTCTGACTCTTCTGTGTGTATTGCAGGCTTAGAAGCCGAGATTAGCTCCTGTAATGACAATGCTAGTATGGAAAACCCAGAAATCCAATTCTTGCAGTATTCACATGCTCCTATAAGCGAACGAACTTGCTGTTGGTTCTGCGGAAGTGTCTCCTGTATAGCCTTGATTCTGTCCTCTGTCAGATGTTGTAACCTTTTGGTAAGGCAGTGTCCCAAGTACTTGACTTTGGTCTGACATGGCTGCAACTTCTTCTTAGATACTTTATGTCCTATTTGTGCGAGATGAAACAATAACTCTTTAGTATCACACAATGATGCCTCAAAAGATTTAGAACATAACAACAAATCATCTTCATACTTTATCAAACCGACCCATTACTGGATTGAAAAGATTGCAAACAATCATGTAAAGTCTGAGAAAAGATGCTTGGGCTGTCAATGAAACCTTGGGGTAACCAGGTCCATGTGTATTGTACCCCTTTGAATGAGAATGCAAAGAGGTACTGGCAGTCAGGGTGCAGTGGAATAGAAGAGAATGCAGAACATAAATCAATAACAATAAAATGAGTAGAGGTTGCAGGTATTTGCATATATATGACTGGATTTGGCACTACATGGAACTGACTCTCAACCTTATTAACACCCCTCAAATATTGCACAAGTCTATAACCCCTCCCCCCAGCCTTGTCCGGGAATATGGGACTATTTGCCACACTAGAGGCGAATAAGGATCTCTTGCTGTAACAACTGTTCCATGACAGGAAATACACCTATTTCTACTTCAGGTTTCAATGGATACTGGGGTATTTTTGGCGCTTGCCTACCACCTTTTAGTGTTACCATGACTGGTGATAAATTAGCCATTAATCCGGTGTCTTGACCATGCTTGGTCCACAGGGGACCTGGTAACTGTGACAACATTTCCTCTACCTGTGTTGGGAACTGCATTTTACAAGGGGAAAGAACCATTAACTTAGGAGGAGCCTCTAACATGTCCTGAACTTCCTGTGCATGGGACCCTGGAATATCCAAGAATACACCATCAGGAGTACAATAAATCACACAACCCATCTTAAACACAGGTCCCGTCCAAATAGATTGGTAGGAGCTGATGCTGAGAATATTTAGGACCGATAGTGACTTCCACGGGTGTCATTAGAGGTTACTGTTGCACCTCCCCTGAGACCCCTACTGCGCGTATGGTTTTCCTGGTTAGGGGTAAATCAAGAGGAGAAGTTAGTACAGATCTGGCCGCCCCTGTGTCCACAAGAAAGGTTTGATTAATGCTTGTAATTTTGACCTCTACATTAGGTTCTTCATTTGGGCCGCTAATCAATCCTATCTGCATGAGATCACAGGTATGACCTAATCCTCATTGATTGTGGGGACCAGATGCCTGATCTCTCCTAGCGTGAGAGATGGCATGTTCCACTCTCCTGTCATCAAACCTCTCACCTCCTTCTTCCCTGGGTCTATAAGGCCCCTGTTGTGGTCTCCAATAATCATTGCTATGTCCTGAAAAATTTCTTACACTCTGACAACTTATGCCCAGTCTTCCCACACCTATAGCATTTGAACATATATTGTCTCTTTTGATTAGTCAGGTCATTATATGTCTTGTGTGGATGCATGTGTGTCTGAGGTTGTAGGGCTTGTATGCTTAATGTCATTTGTTTCTCAGACTGCCTCTCCTTCTTTTTAACCCCATTTCTCTCATGAGATACTGCCAACGATCCTATTTTAACTAGATCTAGATCCTGCCACTCCGGCTCTGATATCTGGATCCTTTGCTTTACGGTTTCCTGAAATCCAGTCATCAACACTGAGACTGCTAACTCCCTATGATGTGGATTAAACTTAATGTCTTCAATACCCATATATTTTATCATGTCTACAAGAGCCACTGAAAAAAATAATCTACCCCTTCATTGTCTTTTTGTTTTATGGTAAAAAGCCTTTGCCACTCTACATGTACAGGGAATTTTATACCTAGCTATTTACAGATATTATTAATGTTAGTTTGATTGTCATTAGTTAGAGGTTAGAGGCATTAGTTAGAGGTTTGTCTTCTTATAGTTGACAGACTTTAAAGAAGTCTGTGAGATCAGTGCTAGAAGGCAGGGAAGCTCTAAGCAACACACGCCAATCTTTATTCGTGGGCTCATGCGCTTTTCCCAAATCCCTGATATATTTCTGGCACTTGACCAAATCCTTAGTAGGGTTAGGGAATACGGCTATCATGTTACGCAGTTCTGACCTAGACCAGGAAGTGTACAAGGTAACAGTTTGCACTGGTACAGCCTCCTCAGGATTAGCATTCCCAGTGGGCACGCTTAGTGTGCGCACTGGGTACATCCCTTCACATCCTAAAGTTTCTATGTTTACTGTTAGTGTCTACACATCTAGGATCTTTGCTTGTTGTTGACCTAGTTAAATGTGCTGGGGATTCATCTACAAATATGTTTGCAGATTGCGTATGTTCGCTAGTAACTGCGTGGGCAGGTGGCGCTATAACTGCAAGTGAAGCGTGTGTATTTATGGGAACCGATACGCTAGCATCTTGCATTGCAGTGGATGTGGCCGCAGATTGAAGTGAGACTAAGGGAGCAGCTGCAGCAGGTATTGCTGGGGCTCGTAGTGCCGCTGTAGCAGCATGTGTCCCAGCACTAGTGCGGTTTGCATGTAACTGTATTGTATATGTTAATGCAGATATTAATGAGGGGCCATCCTCCTTATCACTATGCCCAATGTTCCCCTTAACTAATTCTTCATCTAACACAGGATATAATCAATAGCAACAACATTATTAGCAGTAAAGTTATGGAAAGAAACGTTAGTATAATCAGGACAAACAGTATGAAAACATGAATCATCCTTACCCTCTCCTGTGTAGAGAGCAGGGGGAGGTGCTTGCGTGGGTATCGCATGCGCAGATTTTGTATGAATGCGCGATGTGTTCACGCTTGCGGTTTCGCGCGCCGGAGATGCGCTCGCGGCTTTTTCTCGCCATTCTTTACCCTCATGTTGCCACAAAACCAGACTCTTTATATACTTTTCCCGCTTTTTATGTGATTTAACTTTACAAATTTGGACACTCACGTTTTTTAAAATGTTCTCATCGAAACTACCAATGCTTGGAAATCTTCTCTCACATGAGAGAACACCACCATATTTCCTATCCATTATAAACAAAGCAGACCCAAGCTGCATTTCCGGTCTCTCCATGGTACATGATCCACTACTCACCATGACCTGATTGACCCTGCTGTTTGCCCCATCTCGAGATAATCCGTTATCCATATTAAAACTTTCTAACTCTACGAGTAGGATGTATCAAACAAGCGTACACATACTTACGCAAGTGTAACAATTCACCAAAGTCTAATATCACAGCGTACAACTCATTGTAAATATCCGCTATCAGAGCGCATCAAAAACAGCGTTATCTTTTTTTCACTGAGAAAATCACATAATACAGCTACAGATTTCACAATAGCCTGTCGGCAGAGCGAACTAGCTCACAAAATAGATGCTAATAAGGCCCAGGAATACCTCACCAACTAATGGTAGGTATACACCAACTAATGGTAGGTATACACAACTTCTAAATACAGTTTCCACGGACACTGTGCCCGAACCCCAATCAATCCAACAACTTATTTTAAAGTACAGTAATTTACAGTGTCCAACTAATGAGTACTACAAGGAAAATAAAAAGTCTTAGTGTGTGGCAACAATATGATAAATACACGTGTTTGTGCTGTAAATGCGATCGCAAATGTACAAATATATCCAGCGCTTAAGATTAACCCCGACTAGACTAGCGTGCAATTGCGAACTCACGCACAACTCTGTCTCAAATTTACAGTTAGTTTCCCATCTGCACTATGCAGAATTCGATCAACTGACACAAAGTACAAAATATTAGCAAATAAAGATATCACATTTACTCACCATACCATCCACCCTTTGTCAGTGGAGCGAATGCTGCGTGCACAGGGAAAAAACTTCCGCTGACGAGCCCCCAAATTGTTGAGTCAGTGTGCCCCAAAAGTATGCAGTATGGCAGTACGCAATTGTACGCAAAGAAAACTTATAATTACCACAGAGTCGAGGATGCGGTCCAAACCACAAAGAGTGTGTTTTATGTAGGCAGGGAAACACAAAGAGTGTGTTTTATATAGGCAGAGAAAGAGTTAACCAAAAGCGAAGGTCTCCTGATACAGCAGCGCGACCAGTCACTGGCAAGACGTCTTACAAAGTCATCTGGGGTCCAATGCCCAGGCAGAGAGCTTTTTAACAGTAAAGATCAAAAGGGTAACTGAACGCAGGTTGATTGGAGAGATCTCACGATCATCCTGGATCCTTAGCTCGTTATTGGTCTCAGGGTCTTCTATTGTTCTTACTTCCTAGGTTCATCAGCATAACTGGGGACAAGCATATATCATATCAAAACTTATAAATGCTTATAACTTGAGATCGCTTTATGCGATCTTTTAGCAGAAAGTATCATCTCTAATACAACATCATATTCTACACTGCAAGATTAAACACAATGGGGTAGATCCAGAACTACGTCCGTCTTCCATAGACAGACGTAATTCAATGAACAATAGCTACTGCGCATGCGTAGTAGCTATGGTACGTAATCTGCGCATCGTTTCGATATGTAGATTGCTTATATGCGGCCTTTTGCGCATTAGCTATTGTTCATTGAATTACGTCCGTCTATGGAAGAATATAAAACTCAGTCCAAGTAAATAGGAACACGTACAGACATTCAACATGAACAAGTCCTGTGTAAATATATATATATGTCAATATGTTTATTATTTGTAAAATCGAGTATGAGAAAAGCCAGCGGAAGTACGAATGTGCACTTTAATGTGTGCGCATAGTTGCGTAAATCCGCGTTCACATTTTCCCGTACTTTTCCAAGGTTCTTTGTTCTCAGTCCTTACAAAGATTAATTATTATTTTAGAGATTAATAGTGATGTTTTTATTTCTGTTTCCACACGTCTATCTCTGCCTTCACCGTGGAGATACAACATGCATAATGGGGGGAAAGCCCCCTTTTCATACGAGCCGGCATATGCAAAGTTAGTTATGTACACCGACGCTTACGGCGGGTTGTGCGCGGTGCCCATGTTAATGCTAATAGGGGCTACCGCGCTTGTAAATTCAGTTCTGTGCTGTTATTTTGCAGAGTCGGCTTTCGGGTGGTCACAGCCTCCCTGCAGGAAATCCGGCCCTGGCACTGTGGTGGTGGCTGGTGTGGTGGCAGCTGTGGACCCCATTATCTCCATGGGCCCTGTTGTGCCATGCCCCATAGTTCCACCCCTGATACATAGAATATATTTCTTGGCCCATATGTACCCATATCAATGTAAGTTAAAAAAAAAAAAGTTTAGTTTGACACTACAAAAGACGCAGTGATCATAAAGATAACTTTTAAATAATATTTGCAAATAATTCACCTGTTTTTTTAAACTACTGCAACAGTAGTGGTTCAGTTATTTCAGTTATTGATTAATATAATTGCTCATGAAATGTTAATATTGAACCTTGCTCCTGGCAGTCAGTGTTCAATATGTAGCCCAAATGCTGTTGACTAAGCATGCCTATATGGGTGTGATTTGCTGCTATGATGAGCTGATTTTCGACACATCATATTCTTGCACTGTAGCAGCGACATGAGTCATCTTTAGAATTGCTCCAGAGAAGACAGCATGGACACTGCGAGTAATCAGGATCCAATAACGCCAACAGAAACAGTGAGTATTTTCCCCTAACCCTAAACCTTAGCCTAACTCTCATCCTAACCTTTCCCTTCTATTAGCCTCACCTTAATCCTCTATATGTCGCAGACTAATCCTAACATTCTCCTTCTATCTAATCTTATCTCTACAAGTCCCACAGCCTAGTCCTAACATTCCCCTTCTATCAGCCTAACTTTAACCCACCAAGTGCTGCAACCTATCCCTAACCTTTCTTTTCTATGAGCCTAAACCTAACCCATACCAGCAGCCAGCTGTAGCTCACGCAGCACAACCTCCTATTGGCAATGGGTACTTTGTCGAAATAAGGCCATTTGTTCTAAGTACTTGTTCCCAATAAGAATATTCGTAATACACACAATTTCGGCAGTGATACAGCCACGATTAAGCTGTTAAAATTCAGCTCATCAGACCTCCAATTGCATCCCTGCCTATATATCACAGAAAACTGTCAGTGTAACACTTAACTCCACTCACAAGTCTAATCCAATAACAGCTCCCAAACTCTGTTTGACTGGATGAAACATGCTCTGTTAATTTCCCAATCTGCCCTTTAGCAACCTTATGCAATTTACAGCAGTCTTCCCATGAAAAGGCCATGGTAAGCTGTGTCCAAAGGTGTTTTATTTTGCTTCCCATACCAGTAATTTGACAATGGAATATTACTAGATCCTATTATCTTGGTGTGGATGTTTATTTATTCATTGTAGACAAGCTCTTTTATACTAGATCAAGACTGTAAAATAATTGGGGCAGATCCAGACCTAAGTGCTTGTTATGTTACATACCGTAGCGTATTTAAGCTAGCGTATTTTCTATGCACTCCCCTCGCTCGTACGTACTTTGGCCGTTTTACGCTTCCCAAACTCTAACTTAACTTTTCAAAGCATAATCACTGACGTACGTAATGGATTCACGTAGTTACGGCCTAACCCGGCCCATACTGTAAAGTCATATCATTACCAGAAAATTATTTTCCTGGCACCTGAGAAGTTTTCTGTAGAAGATGGCTTAGAAAAAACTACTGGAAGGGACAACCTGTGTGGCAACAATTTGTACTGAATTTCAAAATATGTGTTCTCTGTCTGATGATTGGGTGAAATTTTTAACAACCCCATTTAGTCTGAGTATTTTAATGATTTTAAGGGGTTCACTTCATCCATTTTTTCATTTCCTCACCCTGCAGTTCCTAGCATACCCTAGATTTAATGCCTTCCATCCATTAATGTCCTGTTAAAGCTTTGATGGGACCAAGGAGTCCCATCGTGGCTTTCAGTTCCTTGAGGCCCGAGCTGGTTTTTTTTGCCCCTGAAAGCATTCCAATGGTGTTTAGCAACTTTCCTGCTGGGCTCCCATTTGTTTTGGCATGCACTTATATTTATCTGTGCCCACTCCAGAGTTTGAACAACTTGCTACTGTTTTCCTGGATAGGCCTGGCTAAGTAAAAGCTCTTAATGTGGTCACTCTCTGACAGCCTTAACTATAAAAATACATTGTTTCCCAATTTCCCATTTAGATAATAATTTGCCGAAAACTCTGATATATAGTTTTTTTTATATATAAAATAAAGTTCTAATAATGTAATAATTGCAAAAAGGCAGCTTTCTGGTACATATTTTAAATTCCATCAGTATAAGTCTGGAAATGTATTGGTTCACTAAAGAACTGATATTGTTAATGCCAGTCTCAGCACCAGTGCAGTGGTGATCTCCGCTGAAACCATGCGCGGCACCTCTCACTCTATGGGCACCGCCATCACTCCCCGCAGTGTGTCCCAGCTGATGGCCAATCAGAAGATGGAGCGTTTCTTTCCTTCTCCTAGTGTGTCCCAGCTGTTTCTTCGCAGCCGGGACAACCTCCAATCAGCCCTGGGGGTGGGCTCAGGACTGTAGGGTCCAGATTTACTAAGCTGCAGGTTTGAAAAAGTGGAGATGTTGCCCATAACAACCAATCAGATTTTAGCTCTCACTCACCTGGAGAATCCCATACTGGAGAATGTCAGCTAGAATCTGATTGGTTACTATGGGTAAGATCTCTACTTTTCTAATCCTGTATTTTAGTAAATCTGGCCCTAAGTCTTTACATTCACAGTAGACATGATAATGATGTCCTTTCTAAATGATCTTAACTAAGCAAAGTTAAAAGACGTTCCAGCCCCAGCTGGTGCTTAATATTTAAGGTAGAGTCCAGGGTGCAGAAGGCCCGTACGTGAAAGGGGACTGCTAATACAGAATGTAGGATTGCATATTGATCCACAGACTATTACGATTGTAAAAACTTCTGTAGTGGAATTCTGGATCCAGTATCTTGTCTTTAATGTCATGACCTGTGAAGTTCCATGCTCCTTATTGTCATGTTTTTACCTGTCATTTCCATGTTGCTTAATTCTATGTAATTGACCATCTAAGCTGAGCATATTGACTATTGCCCAAGTTAAAGATGAGGAACATGACCTTAGTCCAGGACTACACCTTTTCCTAGGTGTAAAGATAGCAGTTCACAAGCATTTCCTAAGTACCTGGGACCGGATTCATAACTACGTTTTTTTTTTTACTTACGTGCCCAGTTCTAAGTGCAGAACTGAAAAAATCGTAGTTGTGAATCCGATCCCTGATCTGCCTCTGTAAGAATACATGTAGATGAGAGCTAGAATAAAGAAGTGTTCCCCTGTATATAATAAGAACCTGCGTACCAATCAAAATGAATCTTTGTTTCCTTCCTCCCAAAATCCTGCATCAGCCCAGGGCTGGTGTAAGTGCCAGAGCGAGGTGAAACCCCCTGCACACAATTACACACAGTCCTATAGACTGGCCACACAGCTGACAAGCATTAAGAAGTCTAATAAAAGAATAAAACAGGTTTAAACCACGCTGCATTACACTATGGTATAGTGATTACTTTTAACTTTCAAATATGTTTTTATGAATTTTTTTTTACACACATGTCACATTTTTTCAGGCATATTTAATATTACTATATTTTAGAGGTTACATCTCAAAACTGCACTTATTCTATGGTATGTACTTATTCTAGATGATTGCTTTTTATGGACCTGGACAAGCACTCTGACAGAATGATCACATATAGGGCCGGATCCAGACCCCCCGCAAGCTTTCCGGGGTCTGTCTATCCGACAGAGAGAAGGGAGTGCATGTAACCGTGGTATCCCGGCGCCCTGGAATACAAGCAAACCCAGGCCCACCCCCACCCCAAGGGTTCCTACTCGATCCTGAAGAACCGCCAGAGAAGACGCGCTGTTTCTCTCCCGGTCCCAGGCATGACGTTTCCTAATGCTGCAAACGGAATACAAACATTAGAAACAAATCAGCACCGGAAATACCTGCGGGAGAAAACGGGGAAACTAGTACACGGGCGAGGTAATCATCATCACCGGCCAGGGCCTCAGACACCTCTTTTCGCCAATGACTGGCAAGCGGGACGGAACCTTTCCCACGCCTTCCGGCTCCGTCTCCGCACCCGTGGAAGGAGGGGGGGAACAAACACCACACAGAGCACAGGTATTGACACATCTCTCTTTCATGTGCGCTCTCATCGCCACACCTACCAGAGACCACTTACCTCCACGTACCGCAACCTGTTCTCTGTCACGTGTCCTCCTATTGCTACCCTAACCGGGGCCTGGCACCCTCTCACCACTACCGGAGCCTATCACTCCCTGCAGCCTAAACAGGGCCTATTGCCCTCTGCTCCGGCGAGCTAGCACCCAACACTAATAACAGGGCCTAATACCCTGTAACCAAACAGGGGCCTAGTGCCCAACCTACACACAGGCCTAGCGCCCGTCCCTAACCAGGGTCTAGCGCCCTCTCTCACCAGGGCCTAGTGCCCTGTTAACCAAGGGTCTAACACCCTTCTAATCATATCCAAGGCCTAGTGCCCGAACATAATCAAGGGCCTAGCGCCCGCTAACCCACTCAGGGCATAGTGCCCTCTAACAAAGGGCCTAGCGCCCTTATCTAACACAGAGTCTAGTACTCTCTAGTACTCTCTCACCCCCATGCCTGCGGAGGGGTTTGGGGTTCCAGTCCAGGCCTGGACTAGGCCAAAGCATTGGCAGCAGTGGGGGCAGACAAAGACAAAAGGGCTTTCCTTTACCGGATTTTCGCTGCCAGGGAGGGGGGTCACTGATGCAGGGCACGCTCGTTGCCCAGGGGGAACTGCGTGACTATTTCCCTGGTGGTCCAGTGGGGGACAATTGCTACCTGTCCGCACAGGTTAGGAGACAGTGGAAGCCAAATGGAGGCTTTCCACTGCCTCCCTTGCTGTCTTCTGTCTTCCTGCGCCGCTGCTTCCAATTCTTCCAGGCCTTCTTTCTTCTCTTCAGCCACTTCTGGTCATTTCTCCTTGCTGCAGGCTCGTTCCTCTTCGGCCTCTTCCGGCCACTGCTCCCGCCTTCCGGCCCATGCGGTGGATTTTCAATCCAGCTGCAGGGGCTGATGGGATAGGTGACGTGGTGAGCCCTGATTGGCTCACTACGGCACCACAATGCACCCTGGGCGCCGCAGGGGCGCCTGGGTGCAGTGCTGAGATGAGACCTGCAAGGCTTTTTTCCAATATGGCCGCGTGGCCGCGCCATGTGACCGGCTGGCAGACAATCAGAATTGATTGGCCACCAGCTGGAGTTCCTGGTGCTGGGGACGGCGCGCTGCTGTCCCCTGCTGCGCTACTCACATGCACACCCCTTGTCACTCCCCTCTCTCGTGCGGCTTTAAGGCAGCTTACGCTGTCATAAACCTGCCTTAAGTCCATTGTGTGGAAGTCCCCTCCCACATTGTACAATTACCATGCTTCCCCCTGCCAACTTTAGCGGGGCTCATATACGGAACTAAGTTCCATACGATTCTTGTTATGTTAGCGTTATTATCGTAACACTAGCGTAACATCTGGAGAGCGCATGCACCCTCCAGTCAAATCAGGCCACTTGCGCACTTTGCGTGCATAAGTGGCCTAACGTTCGCAGGTCAGGATCCGGCGCATAATGCTGCTTGATTGCCAGCCATTGGAGGACCCTAACTCGCTCTGTTTTCCTCAACTGCTACACAAAATTGTCTTCAATGGAAAAGATGTCTGCCTATATAAACCACAGACCCTATATCTTTCTATGTACCTGTTCTCCCTGGTTTTCACTACCCTCCATCCCCAATGTTTCTCGCTAGGTCTCCCTATATTCCTAGGACCCATTCCTTACACAGGAGCTACTTCATTTTTCATACTGACATGACTGCCCCTCATCCCCCTTATCCCTTCTCCTCCTACATACTCCTTTACAGCAATAACTCATATTACTTGTTCAGACTCAGTTGATTATATTATCTCAATACAATTTTTAGAGTCTAAGCTATGAAAATGACTAAATGCGGATTATTATTGTTGTATATGTAGAATGTTTATTTATTAAACCCAAATAAATACCGAACTTGGCTTTTGCATCTGATGCTGGATCCCCACTGGATCCTAACTGCCATGTGGGTGAGGGAGGCCACTCCCCTCACAGGTACGTATATACGAGAGCTTTAAGATTTCTACATCTGGATAGAGTGTAATATCTTAAACGGTCTGCGGTAAGAACGGCCCGTTTTATACCATCCAGTTCCAAATTAGCTATAAAATCGATTGCTTCTGCATTGTCATGGAGATGCAATTGATCATTCCCAGGATAAAGATGCAGCAACGAATGGTAAGTATTTATCTATCCCTAACCCTTATCCTAAGCCTCACCCTAACCACCTCTTCCATTACCCTAACCCTCTCCTACCTACAGCCTGACTCTAAGACTTCCTTCCCTGCAGCCTGACTTTAAGACTCCCTTCCCTGCAGCCTAACCCTAAGACTCCCCATAGACTCCCCTGGTACACTCTCCTGTCCGGTCAGGTGCGGTGGGTCTGCAATAACTATTAAATTTATTTATTTGATATATTAACAGGTTTCCTATATAGCACCATTGGATTATGATTATGTAGCTCATTGCAATATTAATGATCATTATAACATGACTGTGTGATAAATGACAGACTGGATGGGTAAGAAGGCCCTGTTTGTAAGCTTACACACTATAGGACATTGGGAAATAATACATAATTGCATAATTTCTCTTACTTTAATTCCCATAGGGTACCACACGTTCACTGGTCCCTCTGTGTGATAATGTATGTGTAAAATGATTGACAGAGAAGATAATCATGCTGTTGTTTTAGACAATCTGTGTCTGTCCTACCGGATACGAAAATAAATATATAAATAATTGTTTTGGTGGCAAAAGAGCATCCTAAGTATACACAGCTGAGAGAATACACCCTGCAGAATTCCAAATATCTTTCTAACCCCCTGACACTGAAATAAAAGGACAAAATTGATCACCAACACAAACAATAGCCCTAAACCTGCAACTGCTTGCATATATAATGATCCGTACACACAGGGCACTACAGGGGCACACCTGCAAGGACTAATGCCAGCCATCAGATAGCACTGATCACAGTACATAAAAACAACGTTTATAAAAACATATTCTATAAATATACTAACTATACTATTTACTAGCAATAGCTTGAATCAAAGATTTAAAAGCAAAAAAGAAATAAAAAGAATATTGTTTTTTATTTATTTTTTGAAAGGAGCTTGTCTGTATCCAGAGAAACTAGTTGAAATATGAAATGTGCATATTTTTTTGATGTACTTTTTAAATATTTCCACTGTAGAGAAGTACAGAATTTGCTTTGCTTTTAGCACAAACATGCTAAATCTTTGACAAAACCATTTAGTCTGAGTTATTTAATGATTTTAAGGGACTCACTTCATCCTTTTTATCCATTTCCTTGCCCTGCAGTTCCTAGCATACCCTAGACTTAATGGGCCGGATTTACTAAACTGCAGGTTTGGAAAAGTAGAGATGCTGCCCATAGCAACCAATCATATTCTAGCTCTCACTTTCCTATTACATACTAGAGAATGTCAGCTAGAATCTGAATGTTTGCTATAGGCAACATCTCCATTTTTCCAAACCCGCAGCTTAGTAAATCTGGCCTGATGCCTTCCACCAATTAATGTCCTATTAAAGCTTTGATGAGAGTACACTCTTCTAAATAATCAGGGCTGGATTAAGGACCACATTGGCTTGGGGCTGAAAGGGCCCATAATCCGAAAGTGGGCATGATGAGCATATGTTAACTAGCATTACTTAGCTATAACAATAAGTCATGGGAGGAGCTGCTGCAGTTTAGAATGTGCAGTGGCTCCAAAATTGTCCATTTTACATATTAATCACACCACAGATCTGCTCAGTAGGAGAACAACAACCAAGGTACATGGGAAAATACAGAGAGAATGCAACATTTAGGAAGCCACACAGCTGATCATCATATTAACTGGATATCTTGATGGGGCTATTTTTAGATATAAGCCTGGGTCTGGAGTCCCATTGTTACTCCGGCCCTGTACATAATGTCTGAATAGAATGTACAACATGAAAGACCAACAGTATAGATACGCTATTAATCTACTGTACCCATACAAATACATAAACAGATTGCAACTCACTTAAAAATAACACTTTATTAAGGTATCATCAGTGTATGCAAATTTAAAATTATATAACAATGTACATTAAAAAACGGTGGTAAATCACTAGTAAATAACCCAAAAGTGTAGGGGAATAAAACAGATAAATGCTAAATGCCCCTATTGAGATGATCAATTCTTAGGTAAGTATTCAAACCTTAAATTCAGCACCTATTGGTGTAAACGTTGCTATTCAGGCCTTAAAAACAAAATCACAATCATGCGCCTTTGTGTGCTGTGCCCTTGTGGAAGAAATGAATGAGAAATTAAAATGAGAAAAATGCCATTTAACTCATTTAAATAGGCGCTGTAGCTGTGTATAATCTTACACCATGTCAGGGAATGGTGTAAGTCATAGGGTAAGTCAATGTTTCAATGGAATCTCACAATTAATCAATGTTTAAAATAAATTTCTGCTGAAAAAAAAAACTATTACATTTTTTATTTATTTAATGCAACAATCATAGCGGAATGATGCTACTATACTCATTTGTATACTGTATTTGTGCGCAGTAAGCAAAAGCAAAGCATTGTCACATGCAGAATGTCAATTTATTTGCAACCCTCATGTTGGAACATGATTTTGTTGTTACACTCAAACTCTGAATCAATTCCCTA
>WWET01003492.1:104922-118669 GCA_011038615.1 Limnodynastes dumerilii | reverse complement strand
TTAGTTTAGTTAGTTTTAATGTATAGAAATTTATTGTTTAATCATTTATTGTTTATTCATGTTTAATATTTCTGTTTATTGGGGAATGTTTTGTTTTGGACACATTAGTTAGTTTTAATGTATAGAAATTTATTGTTTAATCATTTATTGTTTATTCATGTTTAATATTTCTGTTTATTGGGGAAACTGTTGTTTTGTTTTTTTTGACACATTACTCTGCATCATTTTACCCCTTTGTCAGGCTGACGCTTATAGTACTTGCACTACTTTTGTTTTCTGCCACTGCTGTGTGGCAATGTTTCATAGATGTGCTATAAACTGCAGTGCCGCTGCTCTGTTGTTTAGTAATAGTAAGTAACAAGCCAGCCCGCTGCAGCGTTTGGCCTAAGATGCATGAAAATAATATTGTTACCTGTGAGGTGCTCAAAATTGACTAGAAATTACTGCAAATTATTGTTAATGGGGTAAATAATAATATAGGGACAATAAAGAGCCAAATTATGCGATTTTAGCATTTTGTAGCAATAAAAAAAAAAAATACAGATACCAAAACCAAAACCAAAACCCGTGGGGGCAGTCTTGGCAAAACCAAAACCAAAACCAAAACACAACGTTAATACAGATCCAAAACCAAAACCCAGGCATCAGTGAACATCTCTAGTGTAAATAGGGTTTAGCGTCAGTATAGTTTTAAATAAACAACTGGGCAGACTGGATGTGCCATGTGGCTCTTATCTGCTGTGACTTTCTATATTTCTTTGTTTACTCACTTGGGTCCAGATCCAGAACAATGTACGCAAGTGAATTTACACTTGCCGCTAGCGTAAAATCGCTCATTAGTACTTTTTGCGCATGCGCGCCACAGATTTTACGGCATGTAACTCTGAACGTACATGCCATTCATGTATCAGTAGCGTAACAATGCACTAGGGGGCGTGCCAGCCATACGACACCCGTAATTACGCTTCGGAAGCGGGTTGAGGCATTTAAATCGTACAGTATGGGCGTGCTTAGGCGCGTAAGTATGTGAGGGCTATACGTACGTCAGTAGTTATGCTTTGAAAAGTTAAGGTAGGGTTTGGTAGACGTAAAATGGCCAAAGTATGTACATGTGAGGGGAGTGCCTAGGTGAGTGCTTAGAAGGTACGCTCGCGTAAATACGCTACGCTATGAAACATATTAGGCGCGTATGTCTGAATCTACCCCTTGGTGTCTTACTTTTTGGCATTAGCTTTACCTTGGTATCTACCTATCTGTACCTTTACCACATGGTACAACTCTGACTTGTATCTGAGTATCTGTGTTTCATCAGTGATTAGAAAACTATCCCAGGTACTGCACTTACACTGTTCCCCTCTGCGAGGTAACATACCTTGCGTTTGTGTTCTGTAGGGTGCACCATCTACAATCTGCAGCTATGTTGTTTCTATCTACAACCTGTACCTGTGCCACTTCCATCTGCAGTCACTTTACTCTTCATCACCACATCTATGATCAGGGGCGGATTGGCCATAGGACTTACAGGGAATTTTCCCGGTAGGCCAATAGCCACTGGAGGCCACCCAGCAGCTCCTTTTTTATTTGATGAAACCTAGGATGTTGACTGTCATGGGTGGTGGTTGCTAAAATAATGTCTATATAGAATGGAGGTCATTAGCATGTTGTATGTATTGAGTGTTGGTCACTAGAATTCTGTATGTATTGGGTGGTGGTCACTAGGATGTTGTATGTATTGGGTGGTGGTCACTAGGATATTGTATGTATTGGGTGGTGGTCACTAGGATGCTGTATGTATTGGGTGGTGGTCACTGGGAATCTGTATGTATTGAGTGTTGGTCACTAGGATGCTGTATGTTTCGGGTGGTGGTGACTGGGGTGGCAGTGACTACCTGCATTGCATAGAGGTCACTATACATTTATTTATTGGAATGTGAAATACCTGTCAGTTGGTTATTTATTCTGTGCTAATCCAATTTACACATTTTTTGGACCCCACCAATAGTTGATCACACCCACACGTGGCCACTTGCAGATATTATTTCCAGGGCCACTTAAAGTTCCCAATCCGCCCCTGTCTATGATTGTTCACCTTCTTTTTAGCACGAGAGGACCGTGGCCTACCAGTGGTTTCCAGCCAGGTTATAACAGCAATTGAATTAGCAACTGTCATTAACTACTCAAAAGTGAACCCTGACATTTATACCTCAGGATAACTGTGCAATTGCATTTGTGTGTTATTATGTAATTTTGACCCTGATACACACCTAAGAAGCTGCATCTACTTAGTTGCATATCTTTAAGAAAATGACTAGTGCGCATGCAAAGCCATACTAGCTACGCAATCTATGTAGGCTTTAGGTACGTAGATTCACTACGTATAGTCTTTAAAGGCTGCATGTAGTTTTTAAAGTAGGCATGCCAGTGCAGCCTCTGTGGGAACTTAGGAGAAGTGGATGAGGGGAGGGAACATTTAGATAAGCCTGGAAGGTTACAAATCTAGATAAGGTAGCCATTAGGCATCTAAAGATGAAGCAGGTCGGGGGAGGGGACTGGACAGGTAGGTTGTGAATCCGGTCCTATATGTTTAATTTTTTTATTTTTTTTATGTTATTAACTGTTATTATGATATTTAAAAAAAATACAATTATTATAGCACACATAAGAAATGTACAACAAATTGATGTTTACAGTTTTATTGTATGTACGGTATAATAAAATTTTGTGTGGTTTTATAGGTGGATCATTGCAGAAAATTTCCATATCTGTAAAAAAAAAAAAAAAAAGGGCTTGGTTGCAAACCTACGGCAGGTCGTGGTCCCAGGTGGCTGACACACTGGAGTATGGAGTGTAAGCACTAAAAATGCTGACAATGACTAAGGTAGAAAGTACACCCTGCGGTGTACCCAATTACAGTCACATACACAATGCACAAACACCAAAATACGAGTTACCAATATACCAAACCTGCCACTAATAAAGTACAGTATATGTACCTAATAGCTGTTATGATTCTTGTGGTGTCACAACACAGTAGCTCAGGTAAGGTTTATTGCAGGATGACACAGATGAAAAAGGATATTCAACACAGGAGTATGCCGGTAATGCAGAAATAAAGTACAGATAACATGCAGTAAACACAACTATACCCAGAATGCAGATAACAGCGGAAGTAGGCGAATGCCAGAAAGACAATGAGTCCAAGGTGGGTGATAATGCCAGAGAGTCCAAATTAGTCCACAGGAGTAATATGTAGGTAATGTTAAGCATCTAGGGGTGTGTCCACAGATCCGTTATGTAAAAGTACGCAATTATACGCATGTACGTAGCAAGGCAGCACCCATGACACTCCCCTCACACGGCCGTGTTGTCGGTGACTTCCGCCTCTATAGGGCAACCCTAACTATACAGGTGCATTTACGTGCATATAATACTGACGTGTGTGCGTATTTAACTAACCACGCCCTCAAATGGTCATTTAAATGCTTCCCCTCACCCACTTTTACGTAACTTTGTCCAAACGGATTTCAACCACACCCCTCCGCACGTATATCCACAAGTGCGATTTCCAAGTACGTGCCTAATGGACTTCCGTGCGTAAATTTAACGTGAACAGCGTAAATAAAGTTACTACGCATGCGCAGTTCATCCGATCCTAAAAATAAGCACGCAACTCCAAGCAAAAGCGGTTCTGTGAATACAGCCCCTAATCATTTAACTATTTATACCTTCCCCCCACATCCGTCAACATTCACACTGAAATAAAGACATGGACAACCGAAGTGGGAATTAAAAGGGTTATTAATTAGAATCTGGAGAAGAGGAGTGTTGGGGACAAAATGACATCTTCTGTGCTTCTTAAGGATAGCATGGCAGGGTGGGGTGGGGGGTAGTAGACAGAAGTTGGGGTGAAAGAATGTTTAATGTATGACAGTGTGTATGTATAGCATAACGTTGTACATGAACATTTTAAATAAAGTTCCCTTACTACAAACATTTTGATTACATATAGACACACTAGTACTTATTTGTCTAAAGTTATTTACATGGAAAATGTATACTTACTTTGGCACCTTCTCTGGGAGATTTTTTAATGCAGCTCCACTAGAATCTCTGGCTACCTTCTACAGAAGTCTGACCATCAACGCTGCAATTGGTCTGACCTACACTGTAAGTGGGCCTTGCACGGCATATGCCACTGTGCCAGTTCATAACTCTTCCTGATCATTCCATTTTTTGGACACCTCCATTCAGGCAGCTACCAAGATTCTCAGCTCCCTCTGCAAAAAGTCGTTTGCTCGTTTCATTAGGACACAAAAGTATGCCTCTACTCAGGTAACATTTCTCATTGCCTATTAAAGGAATGATTTTGATTGGACAATTACATAATGTGCTTTTTGACTGACTAGACATTGATCAGCATACGTCACTGTAAAATAATCATTGAACATTCTCACAATAGAGTCACTTGATGTCACTTGATCAGAAGTTTGTGATCAGAAGAAGCTTGTGGTCAATTTTCAAACCTGACTTCGGATGTCAATAAAACTTTAAGCTTCTCACTTGATGTGAATGAGCTATAAGCGTGTTGTGTATTTGTCCCTATTCATCAGTGTTTAGGCCACAGTAATAGAATCAAATCTTTTAACAGACCATACATTATAATAAAACATTTTTGTGCTTCATTGGTTAAAGTACCAATCCAAAGGACTTATTTATCTATTTATTTGTATTTTAATACAAACTGTAATTGAAGTACAAATGCTGTTTCACTCTAAATGCATGTAAAATTATTTAATCATACGCAATTACATCAAACCAAGCACAACAATATATAGGGTAGCTCCGCATAAATGCTACCATTGTATAAATTTTTTCTTATTTTCTAAATTACAATTTTAATACACATTAAACATGACAGCAATGTTTCAACACAGGTTGTGCATTGTAAGCTGTCAGTAGCTCCTTGGACTTAGACATGACTTGTGGCAAGTACAATTATTTTGTTGATAAGTTAGCATATATATGTCTGCATTCAGGTCTGAATATAATGCACCGGTGTAAGGATGCAAACACACCTCATTGACTACATATCTCCACCCCTTTCCTCCCACCAATCACACCCCTCAAAGCAGGTCATCTGGGGTCTGCATAGTGCCCATTCACACATGGTCTTAAGCATCGCACTGCACGTTCATGTAGTGATACGCTATGCCATTGGCCATACATTCCAGTCTGGATCAGGCCCTGTGTCCTCTCCATTGTATGCTTAGACTGTCTATCAAAAGGAATTGAAAATCTACAAACACAATGCAGAAAGTCAGAGACTGCAGTGTCAAAAGCTCTGCATGACCTTAATGTAGTTTAATCAGCTAATGATTCCTTTTAAGCTACAACTTTATTTAGAAAAAGATCCCCAGGCCTCAGCTCAGCAGACGTCGATGTGTTCAATATCATACAGAGAATACTGTACAAGACAGCACAGATTGTGTAGTGCAGGTTATTTCCTTAAGGCTTTGACTTCTGTGTTTCTCTAGAAGATCAATGATATTGCCTCAAACTATTTAGGTTCAATGATGTTCCTTACAGTGATACAGTGAATATTGCAGACTTAATGAGCACCTGTACAGACTATGCATCTCATTTTTGCTAGTACCTGAGTAAGGAAGGAAATATGAGATGAATAATACATAATGTTTAGGCAATGCTACAGAAAGGGGCTGATTGGGAACTTAAAGTGACCTTGAAAGAAAAATCTGTAAGAGGCCACATGTGGGTTGAATCAATTTTAGACTGAAATAAGTAAATGGGGAAAAGTAAAAGTAAACAGATTAAAGAACCTTAATAAGATCAGAGATAATATATAATGTGGGTGGGTTATGTAGAGCCAATTAAATACCAGAACAAGTGTCATTTAAAAGTTACAATTAAATACAACATATACTGAGTAGTATTTCATAATAATAATAATAATAATAATAATAATAATAATGATGCAATGCAGAGATCATCATTGTGATCACCACTTAATGCAGAGAGAATCCTATAGTGACCAACATTATCAGTACCACATTTCTTAGACAACCCACCAGCTGAATTGGTTATAATGGGGATTTATGGAACATACACCCACAAATTGACCATGAGCATTTGTTTCTCCACAGGAGGTTGTGCAATGTAGCACTTGCAAAGGATCTTGCAAACTCACTGCCACCAACATCACAACTGCTAGCACACCTTCACAGTGATTACAATTCAGAGGTTGGCAAATGAACAAGGACTACTAGAGCATACCTTCCAACATTTGAGAATTCGAAAGAGGGACAAAATTCACGGCCTGGTAGAGAGGGTGTGTCTTGTACCACCCAGTGGGCATGTCTGGGAAAGTGGGTGTGTCTTGCATCGCCCAGACCAGCGGGTCTAGTGTCTGCCCCTTTTATTGAACAACCATCCATAGGTCTGCCCCTTATTATTAGGACTGCCATCCTTATGTCAACCCCTTATTCTTTGTCCAGGATTCATATGTCCAGCCTCCATATCCACCTCTTTATTTATCCTACCTCCATATCTGCCCCTTATTATTATTATTATTATTATGGTCAGTGTCCGTGTCACTCTCGTTTATTTGTCCAGTCTGCATGTCTGCCTCTTTATTATTTGTCCAGCCTCCATGTCTTCCCCGTATTATTATGTCCAACCTCCATGTATGCCCCTTGTAATTTCCAGCCTCCATGTCCGCCCCTTGTAATGTCCAGCCTCCATGTGTGCCCCTTGTAATGAGCAGCCTCCATGTGTGCCCCTTGTAATGTCCAGCCTCCACTGTGTGCCCCTTTTAATATCCAGCCTCCTTTGTCCGCCCCTTGTAATGACCAGCCTCCATATCTTCTGTTACTTACCTTTGACGTCTTCTCTCTTCTTCCGTGGCGCTCCCTCTCTCTGCAGCTGCCTGTCTCAGTCTGCGGTCATGTGGTGCGGTACAGGTTCAGTCACTGCCATTCACAGTAACAGTTTTGGTCCTACAGGGCTCCCGTAGTAGGACTGTATTACCTGCCTGTCTGTCCTGTTTAAAGCCCTGCCGCATATCCTGCGGCAGGGGCTTTAAAAAAAATTCAAAACAAAAAAAAAGCTGATCTCTCGGGACAAGTTGTGAGTTGAGCTGGAATTGGGACACTTGGGAGGTATGCCTGGAGCCCCATTTTCTCATGTTTGGTATTTTGTAACAGTGACTGTAGATATACAACGATTCCCAATACTATGTTAATTTTCGTCAGTGTCTCTGGGGTTGGTCAATCCTAGTTTCATTGTTTATTCGCTATAAAATTTGTATTTATATATAATTAATTAAAATATTATTATTATTTTATTTTTTTATTATTAACATTAAACTTCAATTAGTACAATATCTGTCAGAATGATAGATCAATTAAAATTTTCACTTAAAAAATGTACCTGTTCCATAGTCATTAACCTAGTTTTGTATTCAGATTTCATTGACAGCATTATCTTATTTGATTGGGAGTAATTTAAATCTATGGTCACTGCCTCACTGGTTATGGGTTATCCGGTTGTTATGTCGACAGTCAAAATGTCAACAGGTCAAACTGTTGACAGGTCATAATGTTGACAGTTGAGTATTATGTTAGTATTTCATATATGTTACATAAATATTATTATATTTTTGAAGTTTTTTATTAGCTGTCAGCATTACATTAAGCATACAGACATTACAAACAAATACTAGCATAATACTCAACTGTCATCATTTTGACCTGTCAGGATTGTGACTTGTTGACATGTGTATTAGACCTGGATATGGTATGTGCCATATATTTAATTTGCTTTATCTCATTAAAATTAAAAAAATATATGATATAGACGCTGTGACAATCTAAAGACTAAAAATAAATCTTAAGTGTCCTGAAACAGGTGGTTTTTCTTATATTTATTGTATTTGCTATATCTCATGTTTGTTACTGGACGCACTGCACAAAATTCAGGGTAAAGTTAAAGTAAATAGTTCTTCATATATACAAGTTATTTATTGAATAATGATGAAGGTAACACTTAAGCTGGGTACACATTGCTTTTTTTCTAGTGACCTGACGATCTTTCAAAGATTTTACAAACCTTCTGAAGTCCCAATCAGCTGCCTGATGCACCCGCATGCACTAGACAGATTCTTAACTGAATCAACGATATAATCACTGTATGTCGCCAATTCCTACTTGTGTCCGTCCATGGCAGGCTGTACTACAGAGTGCCAATGTGCAAGGAAGTCCTCACTGTGCATTGGTACTCTGTAATTTGCTTCTAAAAAGTCCACAGCGCCCAGGCCCTATGTGATGTCACAAATTGAGACATCACATAGGGGGAAGGGCACCGCTGCCTGTGGCCCTGGCCCCAAATTTGCTGGTGGCAGCTCTGCCCATAACTCTCCCATATCTGCTACAATGATATGGGAATTGTCTGAAGCAATATATGATTGTGATTGATCGCATTTCTTGGAAAGACATCAGACATGATTGTTGTTGACCTCATGCCATTCCAAATGCATGTTTATCATGGGACTGGAACAATAATCATGAGAAAACCCCAGTGTTTACCCAGCTTTAGAGTTTTTTAAATAAACAAAACGTTCCATTTTTATACTGAGGTAAACTATATTAAAGAATATTTGGTATTTCTACTATGACAATCTATTATTTAAAAAAGTTTCATAAGTTTAGAAAGTCTCTCTTCTTTTCTGGTTATAAACTCTCTCAACACATTATACAAGTTCAGCGCAGCTGTGTGTTTTTGATGAACATGTAGTATCAGGATCTGCATTAAGCTTATCTGTGTCTTGGTAGACCTCAGATACATTTTTAGATGACAAAGTGCGATAAATCAGGGTTGCTGACTCTCCTGGAATATCCGTGAGACTACCGAAATTTGGGCAGTTCTCCCGGTATCCCGGGAGAGCCGGCAAAGCTCCCGCAAGCTGCCACCAGCCATCAATTACTACTGTAATCCCTAGCGTTACTAGGGATGTGCGGGGCTTTATGATAATCCCTAGTAACGCTATGGATTACACGAGTGATTGAGAGGGGCGGGTCTTAATGACACAAAATCGTGTCATTATGCCACACCCCTTACAGAAATCTATGGCTCTCCCGGAGGGAAGCTCTAAAAAGTTGGCAACCCTGCTATAAAGGTGCACTCTGATTATGAGCACCAAGTGCAATAACACCTGCTGTCAGAAGGGATTTGTTATCTCAGACTCCTTACTGAGTTTCTCATTGATACCACTGCAGTAGGTGGGTCCTTCGATGGGCAGATTCTTCAACAGTTGGTGCTAAGTATGTAGACTCACAATATCAAAGTCTACAGTGCATAGGCCCATGCATAGAAGGTTACACATGACTCTTGTTTTGTGGGTCACTTCCTGGAGTGCCAAATCTGTGGAATGGTTGGCACAATGTATGAACAGTGACTTAGAATGTTCGTCTGCCAAGATTTTCTGAACTCTTTTAGGCCAAGTCCAGAAGTTCATTGGGTTTCCCAAGTTGAATACAATACACCTTGAAAATTGAATGTTGTTTAAGTGTTAGATAGATCCTACAACATATCAACAAAGATGCCAAGAACACAATATAATTAATGAAAAAAAATATTTTCCAGGAAAAATGACTGTAATGTCCAGCATCATATAGCAGTTATACATTTTGTCATGCAGTAGCCCCCTCCATCCCTAAACACACATTAGGAAAAAACAAAAAGCTAAAGCTAGCTAGCTGTGGCTAGAAGTGGACAGACGAACAGCTTATTCTACACGCTGGATTGAATGCTGATCTTGGTTGTTTGAAGTGTATTTTCCTGCAGGGTCTGTCTTACTCTGTTGTGTTTTCTTGCTGATTTATTTACTGTGTTCATTTGGCCAAACTGTTTTGTGTATTAGACTAGCTAGGTTAGGGACATATACAGACCCAGAATGGGCGAAGCATAGCCGTGAGGCTATTAGTCTCCTTTTTAGGGATAGCTTTTTGTCCTTCCCAGAATAGTTTAGAACAGTTAAGTGGCCCTCAGTTAGTATTTTTTGTCAGTGTGATTACACAGGAGTGTGATATTTTTTGTATATTTCGCCTTGATGCTGGATCATTATCTAGGATCTATCCTTGATTATACAGATATCTGTTTTGTGTTTTTTTTTTGTTTTCTTTATTATTTTCTTGTATTTTTAACTACTCCTGATTAAAGATTAGATTTTACATTGTATTGGGTGTTCCTATTTTTCCTGACACTTAATTAATGTGCACCAAGCAGTTTGTCTGTCCACTTCTAGCCGCAGCTAGCTAGCTTTGGCTTTTTGTTTTCTCCTAATTTGCGTATTTGTGACCTGTATACATGTTTTGACTTCCTGTTGCTTTCATACCCTTGTGCTATCCTTCTTCCCCTTCCTTTACCCCCTTTCAAAAATACTAAACACACATTAACCAGTTGTTCTCTTTTATTCTTCTTGCCCACAATGCATCTACTAGGAGCCCCAGGTATTAGTTCTTACCTCCCAAGTAATTTAGACTGGATCCAGACATCCAAACTCCCCTGGTTTTCCATAAGGTCAGTTCAGATTGCATTCAGTTTTCTGCACTCCGTACTTACGTATCTGTGCTACTGACACTTCCACCTGAATGGCTAGGTAGCAATCCCAAGTGGGGTGTACAGTCAGGAGCGTATCTACTCCTCGGCCATGATGGCACCCACCAGTGACACAGGAGACCGCTGGACCAATTTACCATCCAGCCGCAGTCTGACTCCAGACCAGCGCCGCTGTCTGGGCTGGATGCTAAAATGAGGACCGGTTGGTTGCTAGGATCCAGTGTACACACTGAAATTGTACGTGATCAACTTTCATTGCATACTGAACTTTTAATCACCTGATGAGAAATATATACCCATTATCAGTACTATTTTATATATAAATATTTTATATTTTATTGTTTTGACTTTAATGTCATATGTTTATTTGATTGACATCTATACTTACAAATCTATGTGACTTATTTATTCATTCTGATTTAAAACATTTTTTATTGGTTAATGCACTGCTGTTTGATTACAACTTTTAACCATCACAAATGATTATTATTATTTAGACAATGAAGTCTATCAATTATTTATTTTGACCACATCCCAGCGCTGTCTTCGTGGTAGGATATATACCTCTCGCCACTGCAGATTTGTCTTCTGGATATTAGCTTGCTTGTCCTCGGCGGGACAAGAGCAATCGATACCAGAGCCAATTTGTAATTGTGTGTTATAAAACAGCCCTTTTGGAAAACAACTATTCTCGCTGATGACTCACACCCCTAAAGTGGGAGTAGCTCAATATTATTATTTATTAACAGGTTTTTATATAGCGTCATCAGATTATGTCGCGCTTTACAGAGAATATTTCACATTCACATCAGTCCCTGCCTTATTGGAGCTACATACTAAGGTCCCTAACACATACATACACACACACACACACACACACACACACACATACACATACACAGATTAATTTATTCAGCAGCCAATTAACCTACCAGCATGTTTTTTGGCGTGTGAGGAAACCGGAGCACCCGCAGACGCGGGGAGAACATACAAACTCCACACAAATAAGGTCTTGTCCGGGAATTGAACTCATGACCCACTGATATTACAATGTACAATACTGGTGTGCCTTTTGTCTTAGGGGAAGACTGCAGTATAGGGACAGTTTGGGTATAGCTACGGTGAGGGGGCGGTAAGGATAAGGTTTTGGTGAGGGGACAGTTTGGATAAAGCTACGATAAGGGAGCAGTTAGGATAAGGCTGTGGTGAGGGAACAGTTAAAGTAAGCCTGCGTTGAGGGGGCGGTTAGGGTAAGGAGGTCATTTTTTTAAATTGTACAATACAATATATTATCAACAATGTTGAGTGTTGAAAAAATGACACTAAAATTTGTACACTCTGTAGAAGTGTATGACGAAGAAGTGATGGAGGGATAGGTGTGTTACTGATGACAATGGGCAATGGAATAATATGTGGGATAGGAGAGTTAATATAGGAAGGAAAGGACAATGGGGAAGAATACAAGGGTTACTGGTCATAGGTGGCAGAAGTCATAGTGAGCAGGTAAGAGACATAATAACATTTGTTTTAAGCAGAATTCTCCTTTGACCTAGTAAAGATCAGTGGGGTAGTTCTCTGCTTACCTAAAGCTCCAAACAGATACAGGAACAGCAAAAACAGACCACAGACAGTAATAACTTGCAGTTCCATTAATGGCTTAAGAGTTTACATCTCCATAGTTGATGCCAGCGATTAAACACATGACTTTTACATCTGGAGACATCATTTCAAATGACTGAGCTATTTTAATTGTTGGATAGCTCTTGGTTCCTTCACCTTGTGCTCAGTTCAAGTTTCCCTTATCTACTGATTTTCCAGCATGGTCTAGCCTTAAACTTCCTACATAAGCCTTGCCTCTTCCTCTCTCCCTTGCCAGAGTGTTTGCTGTTCTGCATTCTACTTGTGGAATTCTACCTGTGTACTGACCCTGGCTTGTCTTTAATGTCACTCTGGTCTTACACCCTGGGTCTTGTGTTATCTATTTACCGAACCTGCTTTTCTGACCTTTCTAAGATCCAGCGTGTCACTACTCCTGTTTGTCTGCCTTCTCTCTGCTTCTGCTCTTTGATCCCGACTCCTTACAGTAAGAATTTTTAGGAGCTCAGTAGCTTGTGTACAGCTGTTGATCACTGCTCACATTTGACATCACTGGCAGTGGTAAATGAAAAAAATAGTGCATTAAAAGGTATGGGAGGTTAAAGATTTTGGACCGGATTCACATCTAAGAAGCATAGTCTTCTTATGTGCGTAAGTGGCCGATTTTGGCCTCTGGGCATGTGTAGTCATTGTGACTACGAAATCTATGTAGCCCTTAGGCACGTCTTTAAAGACCCTACATAGTTTTTTAAGTGAAAAGAGGCGTGCCACTGCAGCCTCTGGGGATAATTAGGTAAAGTGGGTAGGGGGAGAGATGTAGATTAGGCTGGGAGGGAGGGCTGAAGATTGTCCGTACATATTTTCCCTTCTTAAGAGGGAAAATACGCACAGGGACTTAAGGTTGGGGTGGGGCGGGGGAGTGAACCGGAGAAGTAGGTGCGGATACATGTCTATCCGCCCCTACAGATCACACACGCAAGTGTGAATCCAGTCTTTTATGAGAGAATGGATAGTTTGTGGGTGGTAAAGAGCTAGGTCTAGTCAGGATGATGTACTGGTTTCCAGTACTGAACTCTGGATCAAGGCACATGCATAGTCGCAAAAACATAGCCCTTTTCCAATCCTAGCAATCAGAAAATGCCCCTCTTGTGGAAGTCTGGACCCAGTCCTACACCTGCAACCTTAGAATCTTTGTGAGTCTCTTGGTTCATATCATACTCTGCTTGGACCTGCTGACCACCCAGACAGTTCTGTGTATGAGAAAAAATACTAGGTTCTAGAAAGCAGATTTAGTATTTAGCATTATTGAGTTGTTATAAGGCAGAAACATATGATAGGTCTTCCATGCAAGCCCCTGTATCTAGACATTTTAGTCAGAATGTTGCAATGTTTCAGATAGTGTAAACACATAAGGCTAGATGCTCTGGTTCTTGTGCAATCAGATTCCTGAGCGATGGATGCATAGGGATCCACCATCTTGGGCCACAATATCCACTTATTTGTGCATGTGTCCAACCAA
>WWET01003492.1:51146-62164 GCA_011038615.1 Limnodynastes dumerilii | reverse complement strand
GCCCGCACAGGGGGAGTGCCAGGGGGGAGTCAGCGATGTAACGCTGAGCGTTAGCACGCTCAGCGCTACATCGTAGCTCTGGATCAGGCCCAAAGTCCTGGGACTTTTGCCTTTTAATAAATGGCCATGGCAAACATCGCCATGGCGATTTTTTCAATGTCAGAGATAGGAATCCCGGATTTACTATGCGTCGCTTAGTAAAATTTTGGGCGACTTTATCTGAAAAAGCGCCATTTAAAGGCGCCTCCTGTGAGTGTTGCTTTTCAGAAAAGTGACACTCACTTTGCCATTAAAACACATGTAAAACTGTTTTTACATGTGTTTTGACACTTTAAAACTGTAAAGCAAAGCATACAAATAACCCTTATCCTGCAGTCAAATGTCGTACTAAAAGGCACAGCATGCCCACGTTTAGCAGGGCATGCTGTGCCTTATAGTGCCATAAGCGGCAGCATGGCAAGGGTTAAGTGCATGCTGCCACTTAAATATTGTCCCACATTGCGGTAAAAAAAATCATTAAATTTCCCCTTACAACAAAGTAAAAACTACATGCCCACGTACAAATAATTAAATAATACATTGGCCCATTCAGATATAAGATAAGTATTTGCTCCCGTTCAATAATATGTCACAATAGTTGCCCCTGTATCATAGCTTTTCTCTTTAGATGTCTGCTTAGTAAAAAATGCAACAGGCTAAGCCCCGATATAATGTAATGGCAGTATAGCTTCCCACATAGATGTAAATGCCACCGTTAACGCCTCCATAGCTGTAAATGCCACCATTAATGCTCCCATAGATGTAAATGCCACCGTTAATGCCCCATAGATGTAAATTCTACCATTAACGCCCCATAGATGTAAATGACAAAGTAAATGGCCACATTACTTACAAAATTAACCATAAAGAAATGATCTTAGACAAAATACTTACAGTTCTGGAGTCCTCAATTTTGCCTGGCAAGACATGGGCATGCTGTGCCTTATAGTACTACATGCGCCTGCAGGATAAGGGTTATTTGTATGCTGTGCACACGGACAGTGTCTGGTGATTTTTTCAGCGAAATCGCAGTGATTATAAAAAAATAGTAGGGATTTTGCAAGGAAAAAATCGACACACATCACTGACGATTATAAATCTCCAGCCAAAAACACCTCAAAATGAAAATTGCGGCCATGCCTGGCGATTCATAATCGCAGCTAAAAAGTGACCTTTGTAAATGAGGCCCTATGAGGGGCAAATCAAAAAAATAAAGGGGTAAATTTGCTCTAGGATAAACCTTGATGCTTTTCAGAGGGTACAAAGTAGTTTGTGTTATTGCTTGCAGGTAACTATTGGATGCTTTTTCATATAACTAAGAATGGACATTGACATTTTTACACTGCAAAAGAAGGGATTTAGAAAACATCTGCTCCAAATCTGTCCATGCCGATTAAATATGCCCCATAAGGTGTAAATTTGCTCTTTTTTAAGTTTTGCTCAAAACTCAAAAACAATCCCATAGCATAAAACTGAAATACCTGTATATTTACTCCCTACATCCCTACACTGTATGTCTGTACTGTATTTGTTGTATTTTGTATGGCACTGCGGACACCTTGTGGCGCCTTATAAATAAACAATAATAATAACAACATGACATATCAATGAAAGAACCCTTAATAACAAAGTGGAAATGTAGAAGTGAATGTAAGTACACAGAATTAGATAGATATCAATTAAAGAAGTAGTAGTATCTTAAAAACCGGTTACACTCCCCACTAAGAAGATCATTTGCCGAAAATAGAACATCCGAAAGTTCCTTTTCGGATGTCCCATTTTTGAATACTTACCTTTTTCCACCTTTTTAAATGAATGGGTGAGTATGCCGTTCGACATACTTTACCCATTCACTTTCGCAATGCGCGATATCCCTCCGTCGCTGCTCGCCAGACCAGGAACACGTCAATAAATTATTTGTGCGAGGTTAGGGTCAGGCTGTAGGGGAAGGAGGGTTAGGGTCAGTCTGCAGGGGAGGGAGGGTTAGGCTGCAGGGGAGGGAGGGTTAGGGTCAGGCTGCGGGATATGGTGGATTAGGGTCAGGCTGCAATTAAGGGAGGGTCAGGATCAGCCTGCCAGGAAGGGAGGGTTAGGGTTAGGGTAGTGAGAGGGGAGGGTTAGGCTAAGAATTAGGGAATGGAGTGGGGGACTATTTTTTTTTTTACTACTTTTCACACCACGGCTCCGTGGATCGATTGCTATGCCTCATCAAGGAATCTGATTTGTCAAAAATCTGATTTTCTATGCGGTGACCCACATCCCTTAAAAACATGTCCCCTGGAGGTGCATTCCCTTTCAGTTATAGCTTTCTTACCACATGTACCTGCTTGTACCTGTTTGTTCCCATTCGCTTGTGGTCTGCCTCTCTTTCCCCTCACCCGCTTTCCTTACTTCTTCGTTCCACCTGGTTAAGTGAGTGAGAATCCCTGTCGGTCCAGTGTCTGTATTTTGCTCTCATAATGGTTAGTGTGGCTCTGTGTGTTTTTCCAGAAGCTATGTGCTGTACTAAAATGCAGATGTTTTTTTCCTTGATTTTGAACTGTCCTTTATGCCCCACATACTATATGTATCTATATCCTGTTACATACATTTCCATAATATGCATATACAGTATCTCACACAAGAAACTATAAAAACTCTTGCACATTACTACAATGCTCTTCTTATTGGACTTCCACAATATAACATTACCCCTCAAAATCTATAATGCATGCAGCAGCTTGATTTATTTTCCTTCCTAAACCCCTGTCTAGAGTTGGTCTATTCTGTCACTCTCTACATTGGTTGCCTGTATTTTACAGAATTAAATACATAATCCTTTAACTAACCTACAAAACCATCAACAAAACTGCACCCACATACGTAAATTCACCTGTCTCAAGATATATCTCAGCTTGTTCTCTAAGTTTTTCACGGATTGTGCAACTTTCTTCTACACTTAATAAATTCTATGAATTCCTCACACAAGCTTTCCAAATTCCATTCTTTGGGTCTGAACCAGATCTCTGTGCATTTAATGTATGCACGGAGATCTGGAAAGCTGACCTTAGCTGAGTTCCGTATGCTAGGAGTTCATAATGTAACATCTGCCGCACACATATGAAGATGTTACATTTTAGGGGACTTATGCAAAAAGTTTGCGTAATTCCCCTGACGTTAGTAAATGATCAGGCCCTTACTTCACTTACTTCACCCTTGTCTACCCTATTTTTCAATCCATTTTCCCTTTCTATTTCATATTTTGGGCACACTTCCTCTCTCCATACTAGAAATTACTCTCAGCTCTGTTGCTAACACAGCTGTGTGATGGGATCACACTATACAGAAGCACTGATCACTTTTATCATATATTTGAAAATAAGAAAAAGAATGGATACATAGGGACGGGACGCACTCAGTTTATGCTCAAATTAGGACCCATTATCACTGGGCATCAATGAATAAAACTTTATTTTTATTTATCTCATTAAAAAAAAATGAATAGCCTACAATTACAATATATGGCCAATAGTAGAGGGAATAATGGCTCAATGCCAGCGAAATATAAAAACCAAAAACATAATTATGTGAAATAATAAGAGAAAATGCTGTCTGATTAAAATATTGTGGGGGTCATTAATTAGCCTCAAAATAGTAGTGGTGACTAGTGTAATATTTATAGGAAATTCCCAATCATCCAGCAGTGCAAATTAATTGAACTGATATTGTACATCTGTATTACCAATAGTGCATATTACACTCCCTACTCTTTCAGTTTGTTGATGAGTAAATATTTGGTGGAAAATGTAATTTGCCTTAGTGATCAAGTACAATAACTATTTACTCCACCTTCCCCTTTGAACTTAAGGGTTTATGCCTTGAGAAAGTTTGACTTTCAAGCGAAACGCTTCTTTCTGTTTAAGTGGGGGGACATTTAACATTTAAAGCATTATCTATTAGAAAAAGTATTAGTGGATTAAAGTGGTACAATACCCATGCTAAACCCATGAGTTCTAAGGGGAAGGAGGTGTAAATTATTATTGTACTTGATCATCGGTATTTAGTCATCACTAAGACAAATTACATTTTCCACCAAATGATTACTCCTTAACAAACTGTTGAGTTATAATCTCAACTTTAAACAGCAAAATATGAACGCACTTACACGTGGTGGAAATCCGCACGCAATGATACCGTATGCAAAATAATGAAGGTCCAGTCACAGGTTGTGTTCCAAGGCACAAAAAGATATATTTCCAAAAAAGAGCGTTAATCCAAACAGCACCGCTTCCAGATAGAGCAAGAATGTAAGCGCTGGTATGAGTTTCTCCACAGAACCCTCTGCCCTTTAGAGGCAGGCATAGCTTTTTATAACAATCATTATCAAAGGGATAATGACATCACTGCAATCTGATCTTTTGGTTGGAGGATTCCTCAGGTCATCTTATGGAGCCTATGTTGATTGGTTCTTAAAGGGTCCTTTATTTCTGGTGGTGTCATTAACATATTACACAGGGTTTTCTTAACTAAATGCAAACGTCTTAAACATGCTAACTTACATAAAGAAAAGAAACAAAATATAATTAATCTATGTCTATATTTTGTGTACATTAAATGCGATCACATAATAAATCACACTATTGCTAATACAACACAAAAAGCTATACTATAAGCCTAAACATGACAATAATATAATCTTCCTAAGCTAAGCATTTGTTTAATAGTCAACTGGGAACTCCTGTGAAAAAAACATAACTTTAGAAACATGGAACACATTTAATTTAAACACACACATTGCACTCTTATAGTTTTATGAATGGGTATATCAGTATGTATAGAGATATGGCTATGGTTCATACACATAGTTGTATAAAAGCGTACATAGTAGCGTGTGTATGCACAAGGTTGTGTGCGCACGTTTCCTGCCACAAATATTCTGTTGTTTAGAATTGCACACAAAAGACTTTATCATGGATACCATCAAATGAGCTTAATTTTATAGTTTGTTTTCTCTATTTAATTCCAACAAAGCTTAAAGAATTTTATTTATTTATAAGCCTCGCCCTGCTATACATTGATAAATAGCACTCACACTATTTGAAAATGCTACAATGGCTTTGACATACACCTGAGTGTAAGAATTTTGGTCTACTTGGGAGTGGCTCTAATTGTAACCTTGCTAATAACAATTGAAACTCCCTCAGGACTAGGGAGTGTAATATGCACTATTGGTAATATAGATGTACAATATCAATTCAATTACTTTATACTGCTGGATGATTGGGATTTTCCTATAAATATTACACTTGTCACCATTACTATTTTGAAGCTAAGTAATGATCCCCCTACAATGTTTTAATCACACAGCATTTTATCTTATTACTACACATAATTCTGTTTTTGGCTTTTATATTTTGCAGGCATTGGGCCATTATTACCTCTACTACTGGCCATATATTGTGATTGTAGACTATAATTTTTTTTATGAGAAAAATAAAAATAAAGTTTTAATAATTTATGCCCAATGATAATGGGTCCTAATTTGTGGATAAATTGAGTGCTTCTCTATATACTCATTCTTTTTTATTATTTTCAAATGTGTTTGTGGGTGGGAGAGTACCTATGTGCTTGGGGAAAAGCCATATGTGACGATCGGCATACTCACACATTCATTTTCACAGGACCCGCTGCTGACAGCTCCGGAGAGGTGAGTAACCTCTCTGGAGACTTTTAGTGTTAAGGGGGTTTGGGATAGGCTCTTATGAAGGGAGGGTTAGGGTTAGGGCCATAGAAGGGGAGGTTTAGGTTTAGGCTGTGGGGAGGGGGGACTTAGGGTTAGGCTATAGAGAAGGGAGGGGTAGGGTCAGGCTAGGGAGAAGGGAGGGTTAGGATTAGGGTAATGGAAGGGAGGGTTAATCCAGGGATCAATTGCTATGCCTCATCGAGGCATAAGCAAGCGAAATCCCAGCCTGTTCGAAATGGCTGTGTCAATTGTGATATATAGCACTTGCCATTATGTATCGAATCCAATGTACTGTCCTATAGATTGTAAGCTTGAGAACAGAGCCCTTTCAACCACACAGTCTGTCTGCTACTACAGTCTTGTTATACAATGATTGTTTTAGTTGTAAAGTGCTACATAATCTGATGGTGCTATATTAAAACATGATCATAAATAAGTAAACAACATATTTGCAGACAGCTTGGCAAACTTGCTTTGTGAAAATGCACAAGGTGAATTTGTTAATTGTCTTGAGAAATTACTTGCTCTGTGTTTTCTGCCACCAGGGTATTGTATAAAAAAAAGGGGAAATAGCACTTTTTATAATAACATGGAAGTAAAAATTTTCTTTTAAATAGTGCTGTATTGTTGGCTAACACAAAGAGATTTACTTAGTAAGATTTATAAACATGTCCTATTTTTTGCTTTCTTTGCAAAAAAGGAATCTGCAAAACATGCACATAATTAATAATATACTGCACCATAGCTTGATATTATACACCTTTAAGCAGTCAAGCAACAGTCTAAGGACCAGATTTACTAAGCTGCGGGAAAGGAAAAGGGGAGATGTTGGACCCGATTCAGAGTATCGCATCCGTGTGAATTTCACACGGATGCGATGCTTTTTTAGAGATCTGCGCATGCGCTACATAATTACACATTACCACCCCTCCCTCACAAACTATAATTACACATTACCACCCCTCCCTCACAAACTATAATTACACATTACCACCCCTCCCTCACAAACTATAATTACACATTACCACCCCTCCCTCACAAACTATAATTACACATTACCACCCCTCCCTCACAAACTATAATTACACATTACCACCCCTCCCTCACAAACTATAATTACACATTACCACCCCTCCCTCACAAACTATAATTACACATTACCACCCCTCCCTCACAAACTATAATTACACATTACCACCCCTCCCTCACAAACTATAATTACACATTACCACCCCTCCCTCACAAACTATAATTACACATTACCACCCCTCCCTCACAAACTATAATTACACATTACCACCCCTCCCTCACAAACTATAATTACACATTACCACCCCTCCCTCACAAACTATAATTACACATTACCACCCCTCCCTCACAAACTATAATTACACATTACCACCCCTCCCTCACAAACTATAATTACACATTACCACCCCTCCCTCACAAACTATAATTACACATTACCACCCCTCCCTCACAAACTATAATTACACATTACCACCCCTCCCTCACAAACTATAATTACACATTACCACCCCTCCCTCACAAACTATAATTACACATTACCACCCCTCCCTCACAAACTATAATTACACATTACCACCCCTCCCTCACAAACTATAATTACACATTACCACCCCTCCCTCACAAACTATAATTACACATTACCACCCCTCCCTCACAAACTATAATTACACATTACCACCCCTCCCTCACAAACTATAATTACACATTACCACCCCTCCCTCACAAACTATAATTACACATTACCACCCCTCCCTCACAAACTATAATTACACATTACCACCCCTCCCTCACAAACTATAATTACACATTACCACCCCTCCCTCACAAACTATAATTACACATTACCACCCCTCCCTCACAAACTATAATTACACATTACCACCCCTCCCTCACAAACTATAATTACACATTACCACCCCTCCCTCACAAACTATAATTACACATTACCACCCCTCCCTCACAAACTATAATTACACATTACCACCCCTCCCTCACAAACTATAATTACACATTACCACCCCTCCCTCACAAACTATAATTACACATTACCACCCCTCCCTCACAAACTATAATTACACATTACCACCCCTCCCTCACAAACTATAATTACACATTACCACCCCTCCCTCACAAACTATAATTACACATTACCACCCCTCCCTCACAAACTATAATTACACATTACCACCCCTCCCTCACAAACTATAATTACACATTACCACCCCTCCCTCACAAACTATAATTACACATTACCACCCCTCCCTCACAAACTATAATTACACATTACCACCCCTCCCTCACAAACTATAATTACACATTACCACCCCTCCCTCACAAACTATAATTACACATTACCACCCCTCCCTCACAAACTATAATTACACATTACCACCCCTCCCTCACAAACTATAATTACACATTACCACCCCTCCCTCACAAACTATAATTACACATTACCACCCCTCCCTCACAAACTATAATTACACATTACCACCCCTCCCTCACAAACTATAATTACACATTACCACCCCTCCCTCACAAACTATAATTACACATTACCACCCCTCCCTCACAAACTATAATTACACATTACCACCCCTCCCTCACAAACTATAATTACACATTACCACCCCTCCCTCACAAACTATAATTACACATTACCACCCCTCCCTCACAAACTATAATTACACATTACCACCCCTCCCTCACAAACTATAATTACACATTACCACCCCTCCCTCACAAACTATAATTACACATTACCACCCCTCCCTCACAAACTATAATTACACATTACCACCCCTCCCTCACAAACTATAATTACACATTACCACCCCTCCCTCACAAACTATAATTACACATTACCACCCCTCCCTCACAAACTATAATTACACATTACCACCCCTCCCTCACAAACTATAATTACACATTACCACCCCTCCCTCACAAACTATAATTACACATTACCACCCCTCCCTCACAAACTATAATTACACATTACCACCCCTCCCTCACAAACTATAATTACACATTACCACCCCTCCCTCACAAACTATAATTACACATTACCACCCCTCCCTCACAAACTATAATTACACATTACCACCCCTCCCTCACAAACTATAATTACACATTACCACCCCTCCCTCACAAACTATAATTACACATTACCACCCCTCCCTCACAAACTATAATTACACATTACCACCCCTCCCTCACAAACTATAATTACACATTACCACCCCTCCCTCACAAACTATAATTACACATTACCACCCCTCCCTCACAAACTATAATTACACATTACCACCCCTCCCTCACAAACTATAATTACACATTACCACCCCTCCCTCACAAACTATAATTACACATTACCACCCCTCCCTCACAAACTATAATTACACATTACCACCCCTCCCTCACAAACTATAATTACACATTACCACCCCTCCCTCACAAACTATAATTACACATTACCACCCCTCCCTCACAAACTATAATTACACATTACCACCCCTCCCTCACAAACTATAATTACACATTACCACCCCTCCCTCACAAACTATAATTACACATTACCACCCCTCCCTCACAAACTATAATTACACATTACCACCCCTCCCTCACAAACTATAATTACACATTACCACCCCTCCCTCACAAACTATAATTACACATTACCACCCCTCCCTCACAAACTATAATTACACATTACCACCCCTCCCTCACAAACTATAATTACACATTACCACCCCTCCCTCACAAACTATAATTACACATTACCACCCCTCCCTCACAAACTATAATTACACATTACCACCCCTCCCTCATATACTATAATTACATTACTCCCCCTCATATACTATAATTACACATTACCCTCCCCCTCATATACTATAATTACACATTACCTCCCCACACACACTTACTATAACCTCACATTACCCCCTCTCCCTTCTCATACGTTAACCCCCAAAAAGCTTTTTTAAGTCACTTACCTGTTTAGCCTCCGTCCTCTGCGGCGCCTCTTCTTTTGCATGACGCTGACGTCAGCGTCACGCAGCGTCAGCGATGCACATACACAGCGCCCGGACCGTTGCGTCCAGGCTCTGTGTATGTGTTGCCATGGCAACACATACACTGTGCCTGGACTGCTGCGTCCAGGCACTGTGTATGTATTTCCATAGCAACACATACACAGTAGCCGGGTGCAGCGGTCCGGGCACTGTGTATGTGACAATACAGTGTCCGGGAATAATATTATTCCCGGACATTGTATTGTCTCCGGGAGAAAAGGATCCTCTCCCGGGAGTCCGGGAGTCTCCCGGACGTTCCGGGAGAGTCGGCAACCATGACTTAACTAAGTCTGGATCCAGCCCAACATCTTCACTTTTTCAAACCCGCAGCTTAGTAAAAATGTTTTTATTCTTTCTGTGTTTATTTTTTGTCTCCTGTACAGAGCAACAAAGGACACAGACATTGCCTGGTCCGTTGCTTCTCATAATGTCCTGCAACGATGGGTCAGGCAATGTCTACGTCTTTTAATGCAACAACTATCTGTAGTATGATATATATCTATGTCATATAAATCCCTATTATGAGGGGACATTTTGAGCTCAATAAAGTATAAATACTTTGTTATCAGAGGTATAAGCTATATGCCCCATAATATAGCTCCTCCTTATTTGTTCTCAATTATAGGGATAATTTAAACACCACATATTGTTATGTGAAGGTGGGGGGTAATTTATGATGTGGTTAGAAGCAGCATAAAGGCCAGATTTACTAAGTTGCAGGTTTTGAAAAATGGAGATGTTGCTCATAGCAACCAATCAGATTCTGGCTGACATTTTCTAATAAGTAATAGGAAAGTGAGAACTAGAATCTGATTGGTTGCTATAGGCATCAGCTCCACTTTTCCAAACCCACAGTTTAGTAAATCTGGCTCTAACCCTTATTTTCAGTACTGCCCATTTATCAATATTAATTAAAATATTAATTACATTCCTGTTAATTAAAACTTTACAGGAATGTAATCCAGTTACAGCAGCAGAACCCCTCACTTCTTCCCAGGCATAATTTGTCTTATACTGTAAAACCAGGAGCAAAGCCTGTAGTATAAAAATGGCACTCACCAGTTCTCTGTACTTTCTGAAACTTCAGAGCAGGTACAGAGTGAGACCAGAGGTTGGCAAGGTTAATACCCGTCAGAGGTGCCAATTTAGAG
>WWET01003492.1:6953-37106 GCA_011038615.1 Limnodynastes dumerilii | reverse complement strand
CACACACACACTGCTTCTATTGAAACTCTGTGACCCATCTTCTCCCTGTGTCTCCAATGCACAGGAACTGCACCTGGATGGAATCTGCTCCTGCTGCAATTCATTAATGGGGATCCACTGAGCAGCATCCTGTGTGCTTTACCTCCTAAATAAACAAGACGCAGATAAGCTGATCCTTCCTGGCGGTCCTTACTAGTAATGTTTGACATGACAGCTAATTGACTAAGCATTAAAAGTAGACATCTCTGCCAGAAAGGATAGGCTGAGTGGCAGCGTGTGTGTTTAGGAGGCATGGTTGTGTGGAGTGGCGGTGCTTATATGTACTGCTAAGCAGATGAGCAATACAAGTAAGACCATGGAGCATTGGTCTGGAAGCCCTCCTTTAAAACAGCTTGGGGGACTCTCTGTGTGGTTGCATAGCTTGCCCAGAGCCTTGACACTTAGGAGATCTGCCATTGTGAATATTCACATTTATGTGCAAATTCCTGGAAAGGTATATGATCTGAACTGAAATTTAAAGCTAATGATATATACAATGGCAGTTTCATTCAATATCTAATAAAGCCATAGGTTGTCGCAACATGACAATTCAATTATTTGACTTCAACAGTTCATGCTTATGAGTTTGCAAGGTAAGACTAAGGTCCGTGTTTGCATATCATATATGATGTTGAAAGGGTTGATTGGAAAGTTCAAAATGATTTTGTCAACTGATCCAACATTGCTGTTCATATTGAGATCAACTATTCAGAGACATATTTCGGACCAGGAACAATTTACATTTCATATGACATAAAAAAGTAATAAATCCTTCCAATATAAATCATAACATTCCAACACATCTAATACAGCAAATATTAATAAATTCATTGCGGTCTTGAAACCTTTTGCACATATTTACTCTGTTAGCCGTTTCTGTCACAGTATTACATTGTATATTGTTTTGGCCACTTTGCAGTACATCACAGAACACTTGTTAAAAGGATAATGTAAGTTTTCACTTGTTGCTTTCCTATGTTATTTCATCTATAAATACTGAAAACTTGATTTGTTCTATTTTAATAAACCTGCTATTGTTGCAGATATTGATGCAAAAAACATAAACCTTTATTGAGAAGTAATTTATATTTTAATTGTCACATGTGCAAATAACATAGGCACACACTGGATGTGTGGTCCAGGCCAGGCACCTAGGTTTGCATGTAACTGTCCTGTGTGTATTTGACAGGGCATTTAAGTGATAGACAACACTCCAGTCCATATTCCTTTTCTTCAAATACATGGGTAATGTTGGGTGCTCTGCTGTTAGATAGATGCAGCTCCACCTTCATGAGCAGAGCAGGGTGTAGCATGATATTCCCTCCATATTTCCCTAATGCTAGTACATAATCCTGATTCATTGGTACAGTTACCTACAATTGGTACAACTAACTCCATAGTGGCTGCTTACAAGGTGACTGACCCTAGGAGAGTGGCAAATTACCATCAATTATATTGACCTGGGCTATCAAGCGCCTTAAAATCAATGGGGGTTTTCTTGCATTTGCCTAGGATGTCTCTAGATAAAATATTGTATTTCAGTTGTGAGATAGGGACTGGAAACATTTTCACAGACCATGAAATTGTCACATTATATTTGCCGAGGCCAACACAAACAAAGCCTAGCTCTATTCATAGACTACAAATTTGGTGAATTGTGACATTACAGATGCCATGTGGCAAGTAGAAGCCAACCAGAAAGATAACATTACTGGTAGTACACAGCTCATACCTTAATTTGTGCAACATTGAAAACATGTTCCTTGTAAAGAAAGGAATAAAGTACTTTATCAAGCTTCAACATCAGAAAATCTTATTAAAATCATGGCCTTCAAAAGTTGGTCAGTTCTGTTACAGATTGCTCCCTTGACATCTATCAACACCTTCTGACTTTAGATGTAAAATCCATCTCCTATCCAATGCAATCTAATTTCCAATGGAATATACAAAACAATGAGAAAGAACAAATCACAATTTTATTTGGTGGAATAAAAGTTCTAATTGACATAATTTTGGTTGGTACTTTCTCATTTTAAAAGGAAATCTGATGGTGCCCCCCTACTAAAATGCACATGAAGTTTTTGGCAAATGTCCTTATTGTATAACAATGGACCAAATACAAAATCCATGTAGAGCCACTATTGGAAACCCACTGTTTGCTGATCCTGCCTCCAATGTTAGGATAACCCAGTTAATTTGTGCAAATAGGATCCCAGGGTAGGAATTCTAAGCTGTAGTATGAATGACTCACACACCCAGGTCATATAATTTATAAATGGGAAAATCTTGGGCAGTAGTTTGTGTGTCAATCTATTAAAGGTCAAATACAAGCTACTAAATGATAAATTATGATTAACAACATTATAAATATTACATTTATTATAATTATTGTAAGTAGCAAATATTAAGCCAAATGCTTCAGATCCTGACCTCCGTGCATTTAGCTTGGTCTGTAGGGAACAGGGGAGTGATCTTCCCTGTCTAAGTTCCATACCCCTGGAGATCCGTTGCAGAACATCTGCCATGTGCACACGCATTGCCAGATACTAAGCCAACTTCAGTGTTAAAGGCTAAAAAGGGTAATGTTGTGTGCTTTGGCCTAATGCAAGCATGTTAGCTTCTCCCATGCAGACATGCACCAGAAAAAGGTGTGTGTATGTTAGCTACAAAGGGCGTTAATTCTAAATGACATATACATGTAGCTTTGGTGAAATGCATTTTTTTTTTGCTTTTTAACTGCTTGGTCAGTCGTTTTGAAAATACAATAATATAATATAATAATAAATAATACAATAATATACACTTTTCCAATTGCCAGGTCTATGGCTTCAAAATAGTGTACAGAAAGGAACCTGATTGGTAATCAGGAAAAAGGAAGGGGGGATTACTGAGACTTTATACATATCAATTTGGTTTAGTTGGTAACCATTATGGTGTCTATATAAAAAAAGGGAGAGAGAAAAATACATAGAAAATAATGCCTATTTCATGGGCTCACCTTCTCCAAATGCCAATGACACCATTTTTCTGTATTGGGACAACAACTTAATGCTTCTCTGATTGTTCTTAAAAGGACAATGGTAATCCTGTAAAATTTTCCTTTCCTTTCAGTTTCACGCGTGTAGCTGCAGTCCTGAATATTGGAAGAAGAGAGAAGAGAGAACTTCCTTCAGTTTCTGAAGCATAAAGGCAAGAAAAATATCATATTTAACCCCTTAACAATGTCTGTCCACCTGCTTCCATACTGTTAGCACTCTGATTAGTGGATAGCTTTGAGTCAGACAAATAACCCAGCTGCTCTAAATGCGTGTAATTCACATTCAGAGTGACTGGGGGGGGGGGCATCTTTATTTGGCTGTCTCTCAGTCTGCAACCCAATGCACAGAGCAAGTAAGTATACACTTCATGGAGTGTGTGGCCTCAAGCAGGGGCGGAACCACCATTGGTGCAGCACGTGCACCAGGGCCCATGCTGATACAAGGGCCACAGCTGTCATCACCGCACCGCTTAAGCTCCCCACTGGGTTACCGGGGCCAAAGCATATTTTTAGCACCTGGGCCCACAACTCGCTAGTCCCGCTTCTGGCCCAAAGAGCTTTTGAGACAACAGCCAGGGAGGTTGATGACCCTCTGCCCACCAGCCCAGCCCTTCCCTTTGTCTATGATTAGATATCTGTCTCCAAAGTGCACATTTTGGGAAGTATCCAGTTTTCTGAATTTCCCTTCACATTTTTGGTTATCAATGGAATTGCTTTCGCCTTTGCATAGTGCACATCCATGCTATCCAATCACATTGCATTGAAATCCATCCAGGCTTATGTTACACCCTGTATGGGATCATATACAATAATAATATGTCATATCAATATGCAATTACTACAGCTATAATTGGTAGAAAAATATGAAATACATTTAAAATAATTTTTAAGGCTTTGAATATTAAATTTAAACAGAGCCAGTATATCCTGCCCTTTCATATACATGCATTGGAACAATAGACAAGCCAAATGAAATGGCAATCCTATGTTAATTAAGCAATTGGTTTTTCCTGGGTTTTTAATTATCAGAGCAGTGATACCAAATGGAGACAATGGCATCTGCAAATTTGTAACAAAGAACCAAGGGACAGAGTGGTACAAAGAAGTGGGTGTTAAGGAGCGCTACTATGTATACGGAATATAAAGTACAACAATGGAAGATATAATGCAAATGTAAAGGATATTGTAAATGGAATAAAATGATTGAAAGGCGGCACTGCGCTCTAAGGGCCAGATTTACTATGGTGCAGATCAGCAGATCAACATAAAAAGCATTATATATCTCAAAAAGAAAAGACAAAAATGGCAATCAATTAAAAATAAATGGAAATTAATGATTGGGGGAAAACAAATTCTTGTTTTGCAGAGACAGAATGTTTGTGAGATAAAGGAACAAAGGGAATTCATATCACAATCACTGCAAGGGGTCTAGGAAATGTTTCTAACTAAGGGTCATCAAGGATTTCAAGGATTATTTGAAACTCCCGCCTCAGATCTCTGAACCAACTAGTGTGTTTTACTATACGGTTCAATATAATTATATTCTTTAAAACCCCATTTAGGGGCACCAAAAAGTTAGTAGTGTGTTTCAGCTGCTCCAGACTATGGTCTGTTGGATTACTGTAAAGATGAACAGGTGATATAACTTAAATAATGGTATCTCTCTATAACTCGTATTCTCGCTCTTTTTCCTATTTTTGCATCTTGAAATTGGATGTTCCTTCTCATTACAATGTATAGTATAGACACTCTCTCTGTGTACTGAACCAGGCTTCAATACTTATGGGAATGTCCCAATGCTTCTAATGGAAAACTCAAGATAGGCAACGGCTTTCAGAAGTTCATCCATGTGAATGGTCAGGCCTCTCTCACAGATGTGTATGATTGATAATAGGGTTGCCTTTGCCTTCCTTTAACTGCAATATATGCAAAATATACAGACATCTCAGAATTAAGCCCAACCCAGAGATTAACATGTAGATTTATTAAACCTCCCATGCGTGATGTGTGTCCCCCCCAACCATGCACTTCTTTGTGGGTAAAATTTAAATGTGTTAATTAATTAAACTGAATTATTATTTGAACTGGTTAAATGTAAACTTGGGATCCATATTGGATTGTATTGGGAATGCTAAATTGAAGGGGTCCAGGAAAGCAGGTAATCAACTTATGGGTCACAAACAGTTGTATCATCAGATAATTGAAACAAATAACATTGCAAACGAGGAACCAGCCTTCTGCGTTGGCACTGAACCTCATTTAAGTGCACAAGCAGATGGTCTCCAAGACAAGCCTAAAATCAGGCCAGATGATTTTTTTGGTTCTTGTGTGTGGGGATCACTTCTCCTCCAAGATTGTGTATACTTATTTCTCATTCTAATCCTCTTTCTTTTTTCCTCTCAGTAGCCTTGATTCTCCTTCTTTTCCTTTCTTCCTTTTCACTTACCTTTAGTGTATTATAATCTCTAGCAATAATTGTAAGATCTGCTAAAACTAATATATAGGAATTCATAATAGTTTTTCTTATTGACCATCTATCATTATTGAAGTCTCATTCGATCACAGCAATCCGTTTACAGGTAGTTAGTTTATTTTACTTTTGTAATGAACTTCTAATCGACCATTCCAAATGCTATAGGGTAACATTATTCTGTGTCCTATAGAAATGTCCCAAGGAATACTGGTGTTGAGATAGCATATTTTTACTTCATAGCGGGAATGACTATTGGAGAGCCCAATATAAAGTTGATATTCCCCTCTATTGGTAATCGCCGAACCTTTCTTGAATATACTCTACTTTTTTTTTAGCTACCTACTGTGCATTCCCTTAGGGCATGGAAAGATATTTTGAAACATTGATGCCATGGCATACATCCCGCTCTGTTAAAAAGGGTAAACCTCCAAAAACCCCTCATAAGTCATCTCAATCTCAGCCTTTGAGTCAGGAGGTGGGTGAAATAGAGCCTAGCTCATCACAGGCCTCTTCTCGTTCCCTGGCTAAGATGGCCAAAGAGTTGTACAACTTATTTATGCCACATATTGATAAAAAGTTTAGGCAAGGATTGATACCACTTTGCCCAAAATAGAAGCAAATTCTTCTCGCATTACAACCCTTGAACAAAGGCAAAGTGATGTAGAGGATCAGGTACATGTGGTACAGGCTACTCAGATGACACACTCTACTTCCTTGCAGGCCCTGGTTGATAAGGTGAATGACCTGGAGAACAGGCACTGCCAAAACAACCTACGTTTTGTAGGGATATCTGAGGCAGTCAGAGGCTCTCAACTGATGTTAATGCCAGTAGATATCAGGAGCTTTATTTAAACATATATATATCACAGAACTTACCTGTCTCCTAGACATCGATTTATAATGGGGGTGGGTGATACCTCTATGTGTCCTAAATGCAGTGCTATTGAAGCAAGGTTGTTCCACTGCTTATGGGATTGCCCTGTTGTTCGACACTTCTGGATCCGAGTTAAAAGGTATGCAGAGGCCTCGCTGCTTAGTTATGTACCCTTTACTGCTGAATGGGCTATTTTTAACATACTCCCGCAAAATCAACGAGTGGCGAGGGGCTGTAGGAAACTATCATTAACACTTAGCTCTGCTGCCAAGAAAACCATTTTACAGCACTGGACTGGTCAGGGTCCTATCCCTTTTCCTATATTCGAGGAGAAGCTATTTACCATTTTTAGAATGGAAAGGATAGAAACATTAATTGATAGAGAAAGCAGGGGAGAAGGTTTTATTGATGTATGGGAAGCATATATTAGTATGTTATCCACAGACATTCAGCGTCATGTATACCTAGGTATGAAGGATACCTCCTGGTACCTTCTCTGTCTACATTCTAATGATCCTTCTATAATCCTTCCGGATTCTTACATCTGTGGGTTCTTTTTCTTTTCCCTGGGCTCCTCATTACTGCCATCTATTTCTAAAATGACTATGCATGTACTTAAGCATTGTTTGTATATTCTGTACATATATGTTGATTTCAGAGGAAAACTTTGTCGAAATGTTAATCTTGTAATTTATGCATGTGTCATCATCCTTATGTTAGGTTAAAACTTTGTTGTTATGTATGCTGCTCTTGTCGACAAGATGTATGTTATTAATATCTGGAATGCCTAATAAAAAAAAGAAAAGAGGACTGCACCATGTCTCACTCACCCTTCCAACAGGCGGAAAAGCCCTCCTGGCATGTGACAGTGTATGCTAGATAGTGTAAACTGGCCCAGTGGAAAAATGGGACCAACTATCCAAATGGTCCACACAAGCGCAATCAAATCTGTAAGGGTAGAATGAGATAACGTTCAACAAGTAAATTAAGTAAATAAGTAAGTATCACTATATGCAGACTATGCACATTAAAAACATTAAAGAAAAACATGGTATAAACATAATCTTAACTGGGAAGTTACACTGGGGTACCCCAGCCTCAGACAATGGTTAAAAACCTCCTGAAATCTGGGTTATTTCTAGAAGGAGGAAATTACTTGATGCCCTTTTGAGTCAACAGAAAAAAATCCCTTCACGCTCCCACACCTGGTGCAACAAGCAGCTACCATGCTAATCACTGGTAATATATCCAAATACACGTTAGTGGAGGGGAAGGAAGACAAAGCACAACTACAGCAACTACAAGTTTTCTAACATACAATGGCTTAAGATGAGAGCAATCCACAAAGATCATGGTTCCTGTTCATCCATAATAGGCCACACATATCGTTTATAGGCTCTGGATTTCTACCTTCCTATGTCTTTGATGGTGTTGACTGGCATGCCCTGGGCAGCCGCAGATGAGGCAGCTCTGATCCTGAATGAATGTGTGCTCAAATCCATGGGTTCTGAACCAATGTGCCTAATCGATTTCTGAAAAATAGCTACAAATTGATAGCGAGATAACAGGACACCATTGGCATAGGCAAACCAAACAGGGCAAGCTTGGGGCCTCGTCTCGGCTAGCCGTGACCCAAGCTGCACCGGGCATATTGTAGCTGTGACACACTTGCGCCCTTTGCTCCTCTGATCAGTTTTCCCTCTGTGAATTCTGCACTGCACCTAATCAAGGAGAACTACACCATTTCGCACAAGGAGACCAGTAGAGATGGAGGACTTGGACATCGCCACGAGCTTGATGATCCAGAATGCTCCTGCAATAGTGAAACTAAAGACAGTTTGTAAGAGCACCACTTCCTAATCATCACTAACCAATGTGACCAATGCGGTCATCAAAAGGGCCAAAATGCTCACAGAGATAGGGTGCCATGTGTCAAGGGAGTGGGATGTACCCTAGCCCAACCTTTGAGAGCTTTACTTGCAACAAAATCCTTAGTGATGTCGTGGTGCCCCCATAGCTTTCCCATGAATGATATGACTGCGAGTGTCATGCTCATGTGGGCTCAGGACTTACCTTACTGGGTACTCACCCATCCTGAACGCAAAATGGACATACCCTGGTTCCTGTCTGGCTTTCAGCATGACTCACAATAGAATGTCCAGGCCGCCCAAGCCGTCTGATACCTCCAGAGTATAGCAGGTGCCCGTGACTGCAGTGCCAAGTCCTCTAACCCTGACTGACTACCTGCCATATAGATGGGTGTGGGTTCGTGGAAAGAACGGCCCTATTTCGATTGTATAGAAATTGATCCACAGACCACCGAATTTCAGTGCTCCGAAAGGTAAGGAAAAAAGTACCCCAACTATTCCCCTAATTCTAACCCTAACCCTCCCCTGTCATTACCCTAACCTTCCCTTCCCTGCAGCCTGAACCTAACCCACCAACTCCCGCAGTCTGACCCTAATTCTCCTTTCCCTGCAGTCTGACCCTAATCCTCCATCTCCCGCAGCCTGACTCTAACCCTCCCTCTGCTGCAGCCTGACCAAACCCTCCCTCCCCTGCAGCCTGACCCTAACCCATCATTTCCCACAGCTTGACCCTAATTCTCCTTTCCCTGCAGCCTGACCCTAACCCTCCATCTCCCGCAGCCTGACCCTAACCCTCTCTCTCCCGCAGCCTGACCCTAATCCTCCCTCCCCTGCAGCCTGACCCTAACCTTCCCTTCCCCGCAACCCTGGAGAGGTTACTTACCTTTCCCTCTGGTAGCAGCGGAGGTGGGATACCAACGGTGGCTGTGTTTCCAAATCAGAATGGGTGATTATGGCATACTTACCCATTCTGAAAAAAAATTCTAAACTGGGGGGTATTCGAAATAGGGACATCCAAAAAGGGACTTTTGGATGTCCCTATTTTGGAAATGAAACTTTCTAACCGGGGACTGCAACCGTATATAGATATAGGACATGAGGTACCAGTAAGACAAGCGTTAGGTTTGAGCTGTTTGAATTTGGGCCAGTTAAACCTTGAAAGTGCATCCACCAGTTTATTGTTAACCCCGGGAACATGTTCAGAGTGGAAAAATAAGTTAAATTCAATAGATCGCAGGACTAGGTGCTTAAGGAGGCGAATGATGATTATTGGCTTGAACAACACCCATGTTGTCGTAGGAGAAAATTATTTCATGATTTTGGAAGTGCACAGCCCAGAGCTCTACCATTACTACAATGGGAAAAAACTCCAGGAGGACTAGATTACAAGTGAAACCAGATTAGAGCAATGAGCTAGGCCAAGGACCCGCACACCAGTACCCCTGGAAATAAGTGCTGTAACCCGCTCCACCTTCAGTGCCATTGCAGGCCATTATAATTTTTACAATTATGGTAAAAGTCCTCGCTTTGACTACTCTTTTTCCATGCTATGCTGAGGGCATTTTTACCGTTTTTGTGAGGGTGAATATGTCTACCTTATCTACCCATTTACGTTCCCTTTTCTTGAGCTGCCTATCTGTTGCTTTCCCTTGCTTTTGGGTGCTGTTTGGATGCGCCTGATTATTTTGATGTAAGTGATGAGTATGATGAGAATGAGTATGTCTGAATACCAGGGGCAAACTCACTGGTGATGGTTTGGCTACTCCATCAACGCCATCCTCAGCAGCCACAGGTCAGCTTTTCTCCTCTCACTGATGTTGCCATTACTCACCTCATCTGCGAATCTGGAGAGGAGAGTATCAGCCCTATTCCTAGCAGCTTATCACACACTCACTGCACACAGGAGGAGATGGAGGTGCTGATAGAGTGTGACCTGGATCTGCAGTGGTGCGATGAAATGGACAGTTCTTTGGACCATGAATGGCACCTCTTGTCCCCATGGCGGTGGTGATGCGACCATGAACATGAATAGCATGGCTTGGGGGTGGGCTGGACCGTGACCAATAGCGCCAACTGGAGGAATGCCTACTTCTATGAGTAGCACTTCTCCTAGGTGAGGTTGACCTCCTTATATCTTTATTATGATAATTATGCAGCCTTCTGGAAAGGTTGGGGGTGTGTGTAAAGCTTATGGGAGGGTCCACACAGGCCTCTCCATGCTCCATTACAAGTGTTCCTGCTACACCAGGGGCTTCCCCACTGGCGCCATCATGTTCTGATGGGGCGCGCCCTAATTTTAACTGGCCACCTGTCACAGGTCCACACTGTGCTCGTGTCCGCTTGGAGGAAGAGTGGTGCTCTCACATGTGAAAGCGGCCAAGCCAGAAATGAGAATTTTCCCCCATGACCCTCCAGATGTCGCTGAGGAGAAGGTGAGAGAGCCAATGAACACATAAAACAAACTAAACAAACTATAATATCCAGACTCTGTCAGTCTGTCTCTTGTAATGTCCAGCCTCTATGTCTGCCCCTTGTAATGTCTAGCCCCCATGTCCGCCCCTTTTAATGTCCAGCCTCCTTTAATGTCCAGCCTCCAAGTCTACCCCTTGTAATGTCCAGCCTCCATGTCTGCCCCTTGTAATGTCCAGCCACCATGTCTGCCCCTTATAACTTCCAGTCCATATGTCTGCCTTATTATATGGTCAGCCTCCATGTCTGCCCCTTATAATGTCCAGCCTCCATGTCTGCCCCTTGTAATGTCTAGCCACCATGTCTGCCCCTTGTAATGTCCAGCCTCCATGTCTACCTCTTTATTATTTGTCCAGCCTCCATGTGTGCACCATATAATGTCCTGCCTCCATGTGTGCCCTTTATAATGTCTAGCCTCCATGTGTGCCCCTTATAATGTCTAGCCTCCATGTGTGCCCCTTATAATGTCCAGCCTCCATGTGTGCCCCTTATGTCCAGCGTCCATGTGTGCCCCTTATATGCAGCCTCCATGTCTGCCCCTCATGTCCAGCCTCCATGTCTGCCCCTTATGTCTAGCCTCCACGTCCGACCCTTATATCCAGCCCCAATGTCCACCCCTTTTGTCAGGCCCTATTGTCTGTGCTCCCTCTCTCTGCTGCTGCCTCTCTCAGTCTGCCAGCAGTCACGTGGTGCAGTAGTGGTAATTCGGTCACTGTTATTCACCGTAACATGTTTGGTCCTACAGGGCTCCCATAGGAACCCTGTATTACCTGTACTGTGCAGTGTAAAGCCCTGCCGCATATACAGCGGCATGGACTTTACGAAAAAAAGAAAAACAAGTGGTAATCGGGAGGCAAACTTGGGAGGTGTGTTCGACTGGTCACCCGGCCGCAATTGACTGTTTGGCCACCCCTGTTAAGGTATACCTAGATACATAAGTATAAACACTTGTAAGAAGGTGTCAGAAGGTGTGACCCTTGCAGGAGCTACTGAACACCAGTTAGTCACATCTAATTGGTAGTGAAGGACTGACTTCTGCTCACAGTATTACATTCATTAATTTTATTGTTACATTTTATGAATTGTTTGGTGTCTATTTACATTACTTAATTGATACTTGTATTTGGAGAGCAACATAAAAAAATCCAATTGATGTTCATTGGGGAAAACAACAGATGTTTGCCATTAATTTAATCCTGTTAATTTAATTAACTTAAATTTTTGCTTCCTATATTTATTTATATTTTATAGGGTAAATGCAACTGTCACATTAATTAATAACACAGTTGTGTATGAAACACTTCATTACTTTATTATAATGTTTACAAATACATTAGGCTCACACTATCAGTGCTAAGCAGTATTTAGTAATGACATTATCTAGTCTCCTTCCTAATAGACGGTGACGGTAGGATGTGGTGCAGCACACAGTCCGGTAAGTTAAACATCGGATACCCATGAGGTCTAAGGTGAGACGGGCCCTATTACTCACAGACCATTTAACATCCAGAGGGTTCCTGTGTACATACTGAAAGATTGTGAATTTTTTAATGAACTATTTTTGTTGTACGTATATATTTTGAACATGGAACCTATATTTTGATAATAAAGGACCGGATTCAGACCCCCGCATGTGTTCCGTGCGTGCAGGGGTCTGTAAGTACACGAGAGAGAGGGCAGTGCCCACCCCCTGTAACTCCCCTCTCGGGTGCGGGCTTTATGGCAGCTTACACAGCCATAAGCCTGCATTAAGTGTATCGTGCGGATCAGCGGTCCATACGACCGCTGATCCGCTGCAGTGTGGGAGCCCCCTCCCACACTGTACATTTAGCATGCTTCCCCCCTTCCTCGGAAATGGGCTCGGATGGAACTTTGCTACTATAGCAACCCTAGCATAACATCTGGAGTGCGCATGTGCCCTCCAGTGAAGTCAGGTAACTTACGCACCTTGCGTGCGTAAGTGACCTAACGTTAATAATTCTGAGTCCGGTCCAAAATCTGTTTTGGAATCCTATCGGCTACTGTTCATACTTGAAAAAGATTCTATATAAGTCTGAAATACATTGTTTTGATTGCTGTACTGGCTTCAGTTGTGGCTCTGTCTTTTAACCCTTATATGTCCTGGAAAGGAGATGAATATCGGAGACTTTAGAAGATGAAATTATACTATCTGCACAAAACCCAAGTGGGTAAAAGGTGAGCACAATACACAATATTTACAATAATCATAATTGTGGTAATGAGCCACATGAGGGTCTGCCACTGTGGTTCCCCTTTCTATATGCAACAATACTGGAGAAATTGGGGTTGATTCAGAGATGCGATTGCGAAAAGATCGCAAATATATGCACCTTAGCTAAGATCTTACCAGGTTACAGCCCACTGCATAAACAGTCACTCCCCTTGCAAACAGCGGCGGATCTTAAAGTTAGACCACCATTAAGTCTGCGCTGTCATTTAAGATCTTAAGGGAAGTAGTAGCGTTTATTTGAGATCCTAAGTGTCTGCCCGCACCCACTTTCCCTCATCTCCCTGCCTCCCCACGCCCATTTTCATGCAAATCCTTAAGATCTTAAACTTTCGCAGCACTTAAGATCTTAAGTGCTTGCGATCGATTCAAACTTACGCTCTTAGCGAATTTACGCTCCTAAACTCTACGTAGACGGCGTTGCACTATTACTACGCATGCGCAGTTATGCGAATTTTCTAAGATCCTAAATATACGCTCCTAAGTTGCGTGAAAATCGTATCTCTGAATCAGCCCCATTATGTGCAGAAAATAATTCAAAGACATATAGATTGTAAAGACTGCTGGTTTGGAAAAGTGGAGATGTTGCCTATAGCAACCAATCAGATTCTAGCTCTCATTTCCCTATTACATACTAGAGAATGTCAGCTACAATCTGATTGGTTGCTATGGGCAACATCTCCACTTTTACAAATGTAAATGCTTGTAAATCTGGCCCTTTATTGGGCAACAGAGAAAAGGATCTTACATCCTCCTTACAAAGAGAAGATCTCATCATTACCCAGACATCTGAAAAGGAATACATAGATTAAAGTAGAATCACTAGACACAAGCCACCACTTCCTCAATAATTGGGTACATTCTTTCATTCATTTATTTATGCAGTCAAACTGTACTGAATATTTTTGGACTTTTTTGGGATTTATTTTTACTTTAATTCTGTTTAAACTCTAAAGGCCAGATTTACTAGGCTGTGGGTTTGGAAAAGTGGAGATTTTGCTCATAGCAACCAATCAGATTCTAGCTCTGTTTCCTATTACATACTAGAAAATGTCAGAATCCACTTTTCCTTTCCTTTTATTTTATATAAGCTTCATTAAATATATGCTCATTTGTGTAATCTGTTATAAATAGAGTTGTGTGTATTTATTAGTGTGTGTGCATGCATCATTATTATACAAAGAGCTATGTATACATTGTACCTGTATCATACAGAGGTTAGACAGAGGTTTAGAGTGTGTCTATATATAAAGGTTGTCATGTGTAATATATAAGAAACAGTGAATGTATAAAAACTATTTTATATAGCAAATATAATATATCAGTTAACTTTTACATCCCTGTAACTCATTGTACTTTTTTTTTCTGAACCTCCTTGTGTAAATGGCAGTATTTGCTTTTCATCTAGATGGACTTTTTAAGTTCAGGGGCAAGAGATTATGCTTTGCGTTCCCAGACGAGGAAACATTTACCATATGGGGCTGTTTTATTTAGGGAAACGGACAAGGCTTTAGGAAGTTAACATGCACAGTGGACACATTCTGCGCATTTTCTGCATTCAAGCTCATGAAATTCACCCTGCGGATATGTCTTTATTTTTATTTTTTTATCTTCTTCAAAGCAAAACCAGACAGAGAATCTGTCTGCCCCACGCCCTTGGATTCTGTGGTTTTAACAATTGGGATCAATAAGGAATGTATGAGAGCATTTTGGTTGCAAAAAAAATGTGAATAGGAGCGAGAGCAGTTATGGGAGCTGATCGAGCACTATGTGGCAATAGTCCTATAAAAGACAGTTATATGTGCTCCAGATATAAAAGGTTTGGGGAACACGTGAACCTCCGTTATAAGAATTCCCCAACCCATTATGGGACATCTTAAAGCCAGAGCAACAACTGCACAACAGCCGTTACAGAGTTACTTAGTGAGCAGGGTTGCTAATCACAGCAATGTTTATTAGATATATATTAGATATAAACATGGGATTGGCAGCCCTGAGTACAAATGTGGACACATCTTTACAGAAAACCCTTTTATTATAGTGCTTATTTCTAAGAATGTACATATTTTTTTATTTATATAGTCCATACTGTAATAATCTCATAAATATGTTATTGCAATTTCCTCCTTAATGACCTTAATATCCTTGCCAAACTCCAATCCATGCTCAACATTGATAAATGTCTCATTATACTTGCCCAGTGCACAACATCTGCCTCCTCTGTACATTAATCTGTACATGGACTCCCCTTTCCTTACAGAATTCAGTTCATATTTCCTACACTCACCTAAAATGCCCTCACCCAATCCCTCTAACAGCACCTGATCAGCCAATAGGGTGATTAGACTGCAGCCTAGTGCACAGGGCTTCAAGGGGGTGCATTAAGTCTGGACCTAGCGCTGCTTCAACCTAATACAGACAGTGGACCCGATTCACAGATAAGTTTTTTAAAAGTACGCAGTTATACTGATGCACATAGCAAGGCAACACCCACCAATACCCCCAACACTCTCATCTCACGGCCGTGCTGTTGGTAGCTTACGAGTCCATAGACCACTCTGTTCTTTACGCGTGTACTTACGTGTGTATATGTATGCCGTACGTTCGATTATTAATAACCGCGCCCTCGTGCGTTCATTTAAATACCCCCCCACCCACTTTCATGTAAATTTTCACGTCCGTGTTTAAACTCCGCCCATCCGTACGTATTTCACCAAGTGTGATTTACAAGTCCATCCGTTAGGCACTTAAGCCCCATACACACTACAGCATATAAACGACAAACGGAAGATAAACCACAGATATTCAAGCAGTAGATTGGCAATCAGGCTGCATACACACTTCAAACGATTTTCTGTTGAGCCTTCAGTACTGAATGGCTTGATCATTGCAGCGTACACACTTACACGATATCGTTCAAAACACTCCTTTCAACTGTGTTTTGAACGATTATCGTTTAAAAAAACTGTAGTGTGTATGGGGCTTTACATGCGGATATTCTACATAATGTACATAAATAAAGTTATTACTCATACGCAGTTAAAACGTACCTAAAAATACGCACGCAACTCCATATGAAAACGGATCTCTGATTACGGACTAGTAGCAGCAATTTACATTTCCTAATGATGACTGTCTGACACTTCAATCTGGTCTTTAGGGACTGGAAGCTACTGGTATTCAAACCATAACAATTCCCACCCTTTTACCCCCTCCTCCATGTTTTGCAGTTAGAGTAAAAAAAATATTTTCAGCACCTGTAACACACCCACAATAACCCTGCCCCCCTCCATACAGGTTACACGAAAAAATATTAAATACATAAAGAAGACAAATAAAAAACTTTATTACCTCGCTGTCTGAACTCCAATCCATCTGAGAGGAGCTGCAGCGTCGGTCGGTAATCCTTATTGTACAAAAAAAGGCTGGTGATATGGCACACTCATAGGTGTGAACTACTCTTGTCACAACCAGCACTGGCTGCACACAGGGGATCATCTGCAAGGGCTGCAGCTCCTCTCAGACGGACCAGAATTCAGATTGCGATAAACAGGGTGTTTTGTATTTATGTTTTGTCTTTAATGTCTTTAATCTGACAATTGAACGTCTCAGACCCATAAGCATAAGCAGGGGCACGCACAGGAGGGTTATCTGATGATTATCATTCAATCTGATTGATTATCCAATCACACGATAATTTTGAGATAGCGCCAAACTCTTTCTATTGTGTACTATCAATTAATGCTGCAAAATCAGCAGACACTGTATCGCATCATCTGATTAGATATTTAGAAATTCCTCATTTTAAAAGCTCAACGATGTCCCGATGTCTGTAGAAAACGTTAGTGTGTTCTGACAAACGATCTTCCCTGAAATGATTCCCATTCATAAATCTGCATAGCGCCACCTTGTGTGCATGTCTTTGTAGCAAATAATTTAGAACAGTTTTTGAAACCATCCACAGAGAGTGGTAAGCCAGTCAGAACAAGAATAATTTCTGCAGATCTGACCAGATGTGAGATCGGTACTTAAAACCTTCAGTGTGTACCAGACACTCCAATATGACCCATTCCATTAGGTACAAAATATTCTGCTCCTGAGCTTTCAACTGACAGTTACTATGGTAACCAGCTTTGTTAAAGAGAAAAAATATTTTTCAAAAATCAGTTTAGTAATTAAAACCAGGTGAGTGACAGTTGGAAGCTCAGAAGCAGAGTATAATGTACCTAATAGAAGGGGTCATGTTGGAGGGTATGGTATACCCTGCTTTAATTAGGCCCTGTCCTCTAACCTTGGTTGCTATGGGCAACATCTCCACTTTTCCAAACCTGCAGCTTAGTAATTCGGGCCCCTGGAGTTGGTATGTAACATAATTTACATGTTTATCAGTTATACCTATTATATCTATAATAAATTATGGAGAGTCTCATGCTTAGTGTAATAACAAAAATAATATTGCTACCTGTGGACACATATTGTTCCATATGTGCAGGCTCTGTCCATCCACATGAGAGAGGGGAGTGAACTCCTCCTGTCACTCCCCTCTCTCGTGCATAACAAGTGTGACTTACACTGCCATAAGGCAGCCTTAAGTCACACTTGCGGATCAGTGGTCTGTCTGACCGCTGATTTGCTTGTATGTGGGGGGTGACAGCCACATTGTACAAATAACATGCTTCCCCCTGCCCACATTAGTGGATGGAGTGGAAGCACAGGCCCTTTGATCCAGTTATAAAATCAGCTTTCAAAATGGAAAAAAGCATCACAGAATAAGGAGTGTTATACATAGGTCATAGGGGTATGACCAAAAGCACTTATTTAAAAATTATGTTTTAGGATTACTAACCTTAAACTTAGCCCTCTGTAGCCTCCGCAGCCTAAAACTAACCTATTACAACTGCCGCGTCCTGAAGCTATTGGGAATGGGGAAGTAGGTTAAACAATGATAGCCCCCATTCTGCTAGGGCCAGCTGTACCAGCCACCACATTCTCTCCTTTAGCCTGTTTATTGAATTAATGACTCCAGAGTACTGAGCAAACAACTTTGCAGCAGCTGATAACTTAGCGCTGTCATCTATGCTAGGCAATGAGAAGCCATGGCAAGCATGTGGTGAACAGCCACCTGCCAACGCATGTCCAATTCTGGCAACGTTCTGTACATGCACTGGGTAAGTTGGAACGCAAGGTGGCCTCCCCTCATGCATTCTGCTATTTCCCTTAATCAGATGCAATCTATGCATGTGGCACCTTGCTTCCAAATGGCCAGTTGGGTAAAATACTGGTTACTTTTGTGCTGGGCAAAGTTACACCAATTTGCAGCTGAAAAAAATCTTGTTATTGAAAAAGCTTTAGGGTTGTACTTACAATTACTAATAATGATGATGCATTTGTAGAAGAAATGGAAGCTGGGTGGGCTCTCTGAAAAGAGGTCTAAGGCCGTGACTAGATCTGTGGAAAATGGCGTGTGTTTTGTGTTGCTTTTAACTGCAAATTGTAAATAAGGGCCTGATTCACACTTAAGAAGATTCTGCTTAAAGTTTTGAAATAGTAACAGTTTTAACATGAAATGATATATGGGATATTTAACAAACTTCTAAAAAAGAAAAGTTGAGATGTTGCCTTTAGCAAACAAACAAATTCTAGTTCAAAATTTCTAGAATGTTTAGGAAATTGATTACTAGAAGCTGATTGGTTGCTGTGGGCAACACCTCCCACATTGTTATAAAAATGTGTGATTGGGAATTTGTTTTACCTGTGCCACTGGTGAGGGTCATCTCAAGGGTCAAAGTACAAAAATTTTATGTCAAATTTTCACCATAACGGAAAACAATCTGCTGCACAGTATTATATTATCTTTACTAGGATTTTATTTTACACACTATACTGCAACATTTCCCCCCATTTATATTTAAATGGAAATGATTCTTATTAGAAATTATTTCGGAAGCTGCGTTCTTAAATAAGATCTCTGCACATTTCTGGGATAAGATTTTATTGATGACTTATGCTTTAGAGATTTGGAGCAAACCATTCCAACCGAAAACTGCTTAAAAGTTAAACCGCATTTGCAAATGATTCAGAAGGAATAACCTTTCAGAATCTTTCCACAAGCTGTTTGGAAGTAGATCTATTCCAGACTTTTTTTTGTACTCTTGAACTAAATCTGGTTTCCAAATGGCTCACTATTCATTCTAAAGCACTGAAGTTTCTCCCCATTAAATCTCTGAAATTATTAATTAGCAAAACACCTGACAGCACATCACAAATTGCAAGTCTTTAATCTGCATTTATTTTAACTAAATGTCTGTAACATTGGTTTAACCATATTGCTGGAAAGAGCAACTAGGAAATATTTGTTTTAATGGATCAACTGCAAAGTTTCTTCCTTTTTCTGTCAGAGAGAAATGATAAAAAATCCTTTTATCACTCTACAAGTTGTTAATGTTCTACCTCGGGACCTCTTCATCTGTAATAAACATCTTAAGGAAATATGTAGCCCTTGGGAAAGGTCACTTAATTTCCTCATGGCCTCCCATACATAATGAATTTTATTGCATGCAGGTGCTTGGATATAATAGCAGAGCTTGCTAATAAATGTCAGGAGAGGAGCAGGTACCACCTACCTTAGGATGGTAGATGTGCACCTGTTTAAGAGCTAGAGTAGGATGTGTTTAGTCTAAACCACAGAGACACCATTTGATGTTAATGAAAATGCATTATATTAATTTGAATAATTTCTGTAGGTTGCAATTGTTTTGGGGAACTTTTAGTCATGGGAAACATCGTATCTCAATGGGCATTGCAGTTGTATGCACCTTATGGTCCAGTCTCCTTAGTGGAAACAAAATGGAGGCTTCAGATTTTCTACAACCCATTAGCCGAAAACAACCACTGAGGTTTTATCTTTTATTAGCTTCAGTAGTCTTTTGTAGTTATACGGTATTGCAGCAAACAGGTGCTGCTGCAAAAGTTAAACTTAAACAAAAGTTAAGCTCAGACAACAATCTAAACAGATCTTCCAAAAATCTACTATTCCCTAAAGTAAACTAGATTAAACTATGGGACTGATTCAAGAAGATACCTATTTTGCTATTCGGTTCTCTGTAAGTGCCCATATAAGTGCAAAGAAATGCATTTAATTCATGTGAAAATATAATTAAGTGTACAGCACCTTACAAATGAGAGGCAGTGAAGCACACTGGTCAGACTAAGCACAGTCTGACCATGTGTAACACCCCAATCACATCTATATAGAAAGATCATTTTCATGTGATAATGTCCATTTTCATGTGAAAATGGGCATTATAACATGAAAATTAAGTTTTTGTTATTTACAAACAAAAGATCGCCATGGAAAATAGCAGTTGAGATTTGTGATGAGTTGTGATGAGTTGTGATGAGCTCGGAGATCATTGCGGAACCTCGCAGGAGGGGTAAGTATTAGTAAATTTAATGAACAAAGCTGCCAGGCTCGCTGCGAGGAGAAGTGAGCATCGTTCATTGAAAAACATTGAGGTAAGTAAATAGAACCCATAGTGACTGCTGAGTCATATTGGGCCGGATCCAGAATGAAGTAGGATCGCAGGCATGGAAGTCCTTTGGTACGAAATGTGTATGATCCTATAGTTTATGCATGCGAGGGGAGTACAACCAGACCTTCCGAGTCCTGACTATATGATTGGCATAGATAACGCAACCTACCGTGTGTACAACATGTACTCACACTGGGCGGTTATGCCCTTCCGTCAGAGGCCGCTGCTGCACAGGATGCAGCACCTGCCTTGCTGCATTCTGTGCATGACTGGCTTCATGTGCATGTGTATGAAGGCTAGAACAAGGTACTTATGCATGTACCCTGGTGTGCTTAACTGTGGATCTGGCCCATTAATATGCTCTTGATGATGGATCTTATTATGCTTTGCAGAGGGATTTCCATTTTTTTAAAGATGCAAATGACTGTAAGAATGGCTACAATTGCATTTGTTTTGCATATGACTGCTTTTAAATATAAGTTAGTTATGAATCAGCCTCACTATTTATCCAGTGTTTTAGTCTTTTAAGGTTACCCCCAACATAGAAAGCTTTGGAACTCCAGGGGCATATTTACTAAGCTGCGGGAAAGAAAAATTAGAAATGTTGCCCATCGAAACCAATCAGATTCTAGCTGATATTTTTCTAGTATGTAATAGAAAAGTGAGAGCTAAAATTTGATTGGTTGCTATGGGCAGCTTATCCACTTTTTCATGACTTAGTAAATCTAACACCAGGAGTTGTAAACTACAAGTTCCATCATGCTCCAGCTGCAAAGGCATAGCTGACTGACTGTTGTCAGAGCATGATAGTATTTAGAGTTTTGTAACACCTATATTGTCAAAGGTTGCTATACTTGGGTGGCTGATATCCTAATGGTAGATAGAACTTAAAACCCAAATGTATCCTCGCTTGTGAATTTAAGAGTCTTTACACATGCTACAAACCTTGTGTTACAGCCGCACATATGTCAAGGAGATAGATAGATAGATAGATAGATAGATAGATAGATAGATAGATAGATAGATAGATAGATAGGGGTTGACGACTCTCCAGGAACGAATTGGGACAGTTCAGTACCGAGAGAGCCTGCAAATCTCCCACAGAGGGCTTGAGGCCCATGGTTTCATGAAAAGCCCCGTCCTCATCACTAGTAAATCTAAAAGGGGGTAATTAGTAGTCAGGGGGAGAGGCTTAATGATACAATTTACATAATCACGTTAATAATCCCTGCCCCTTGCAGGGATTTCCCAGAGGGAAGCTATTGAAAGTTGGCAACCCTGAGATGGATGGATGGATGGATGGATGGATGGATGGATGGATGGATGGATGGATGGATGGATGGATGGATAGATAGATAGATAGATAGATAGATAGATAGATAGATAGATAGATAGATAGATAGATAATCTCATATGATACCAATTTTTGAGAATGATAACCGTTTTTAAATACTGTCGTTTTTTAATAGTATTGTAGAATTTAGTATTTGGAAGTGGTGAAATATATATACTTATTTGTATTACAGCTATGCAGGGTATCGGCAGCCATTTTCTTGTAGTCTCTTAGTCACATGTATGTTTAAATAGTTGCTAGGAAAAAACTGAGTATTGATTCCTGTACAAGTGTTATGCACCTGGAATGCTAATATATATTTGTTGGGAATTCAGACTACCTAACAGATTCCATATTATATTGTCTATTATACTTTATACTGCTAAATAATTACCCTTAACTGGAATTTAAAAAACAAATTTAGAAATATTTTTGCATTATTATTTTAAACCAGGGATCCTCCATAACCACATGAAACATGTTACAAGGGGAAAATAATTCAATTTCCATTTTTGTATTGCTGGAATTTTAGCATTTACAAGACTAGTAAAATGGGATCCATGTGGACAAAATATTACTTTTCCATAGACCTCAAGAAATTTACACATTTAAATGTGCATAAGATGTTTTTTTCACACTTATAAGAGTGAAAAAGCAGGAAATCAAATATGTGAAATCAATAATATAAATATATGTGTTACTTCGAAATTAAATTCATGACAAAATTTTTTTGTAACATTATTACCCAATAGTTAAAAAGTTTAAAAACAAAAACCCCAAATATTGCTTTGTTAATTGACAGATCCGTTTTAATCCTTGAAAGGTTTCTATTCTTTAATTTAAAAGTTTTTCCCTATATGTCTAAAGTTAGTATACTTTTAAAACAAGAATTATGCCTACTTTACTTTCTCATAGTAAATGGTTTAGAGAGAAAAATAAAAATAAGTCCCTGCAAATACAAATGGCACAAATAAACTAAAGTAAAATTTTATTTATATGACAAATTTATTTATTAATTTATTGTTTTTTGTTGAAAAAAATAATCAATAATTAAAATTAAATAAATTGAAAATGTGTAGCACCAAATTTGCTTTTTATCTTAAGTAAAAAATAAAACATTTGCAGTTTTTTTTACAGATAAAGATATTTGTTTCATAGTTTGTCCATGAATTTTTATAAAAAAATTATGTTTTAAAATATAGTAAAACATGCACAGATGCATGGATGCAAATTTATTTTATATTTTTTTTCAGTAATAAGTGCAAAGAAAATTATATTAATGTTATTTGTTTGTTTTAACTTTTTTGAAAAAAAAATGCTTTTCTGTGCAATGAAATGCTGCTGATGTTGTTGATGTCTCCGATAAAGGAATGCATATTGTAGATCTAATTTATTTAATACTGAAAATAGATTGAGTATCCCTGTTCTAAAGTTCCTGTAAATTCCATTTTGAAAAGGGTATTTGTTTATTCAACTTCACACTACAACCTATTATAGTATTTATAGTACAAAGCAAAGTATGTGAAATTTTACAGAACATAAAATAATAATAATAATAATAATAATAATTACTAGGTTTTTCCAATTTTACTCCTAAACTAATCATATTTTATATGGTAGATTAACCTCTATAACACCCAAGGGATATATTCAATATGCTTAACAGGATATCTCAATGGAAACAATTAGTTATTGAATATATAATCTATTTGAATCAAGTGATTTAATATTGTACACACATTGTAAACTATTCACAACACTTTTGAAATATTTTTTGTAGCATTTGATAAATTTGGACATATACATATTTAATATGTCATTCCAAACCTGCTTATAAAGAAAATAAACCAAATTATATAAAAAAAAATATAGATGCATACAAATTAAATTGTGATGGAGTAACAATAAGAAACAATATTTCTGCAGTTTTGATATCATTTTTAATACCTATTCTTTTTTCTTAAACACATAAAGCATATTATGGGTTAAGACACTGACTTCAGAATGGACATCAAAGTGTGAATCATGTTTATTTTTTAATGATGATATAAGAAAAATTGTTTTGATAGAGTAGTTTAACTTATGCTCATAGAATTAATTCCCAATCCTTTCAAATGTGTATTTAGTTTTGGTAATAGTACAAGTTTTAATATTATATAATATTATTTCATACATTGCAGAAACAATTTCCATGTGTGTGAGCTTATTTTTACCTTCTGAAAAAAAAAAAAGATTTTTATTTAAGTCTATTTTTAAAAGTGCCAGGAAAGCATATATTTTATGTAAAGCAGAGATTTGTATAATTTCACCCTTACAACCAATTTTTTAGATTAAACCAACAAACAATATTTAAGTTGATGGTTTACTTATGAACAAAATCTGATTATTCTGAAATATCAGGAGAAGTAAATTTTAGATACAACAGTTATTCAAATTCAACAAGAAAAAAAACAATAATAATAATAATAATAATAATAATAATACAGTTATTCAAATTCAACAAGAAAAAAAAACAATAATAATAATAATAATAATAATAATAATAATGCACTGTTTCATTGATTTTAAATTATATTTCAGTTTGGGGAAGTAATGCATTATCCCTTTGAATATTTACACATGGTAACCACTTATATAAATACCAGTATTTTATATTAAATTCCTGTTGACATTAACATATCAGCATACAAGATTTAACGGCCAATCTTTTCATTAAAAAACAAAAATCTATTTTAAAAAATGGCATTTCGACCAATAGATTATACAAATAATCAAACTACTGGAAATACTATTAAAAGCATCAAGAAGTGAATAAAAACTGTATAAAATAGAACAATTTTAGATTTAATGTAAAAACTTTATATACATATAGTCTGTGGCAAGTGATGGATTACATAAAACTGGGTTGTTTTTGTAACAGTCTTTTCTCCTATTACTATTGCTATTAGTATTAGTGTGAAAAAAATAAACCCTTAACAACTATACATAAAGAAATTAATTCTACCTTAACATCAGGTAATCTAAAAATGTACATTATATTTACTTGGCTGGATAACAACTCAAATCTTAATTTTCGCTTCTCCCTAAAGAATGAACATTATACGAATTGCTTTTGTGGTGACCAACCTGTTAGACTCTGAATGTTCCATTCCCAGAATCCTTCAGGGCTGCCCAATAGTAAAGATTGTTTTCTTTCTTTTAAAATTGTAACTTATCCTTATTTCTGCACAAGGTTTAGCATCCATATACCAAAGAATGTTTTTTTTATATCCATAAATTAAATCCCATTTTTCGGAACCAAGATTTGTATGAGGTAAAACAAAAGAAGGCATATTTACACAAAATAACTTCTGGAATTATTTTTAAAAAAAGTACATTTACTTGCAATGGAGAATTAAGTGATATCCATGTTTATCCATCATCAATAGCATTACTTTGGCACTGTCTAATTTCAGAAAAGTTTTGAGCCTTTTAACTAAGCTCTGACAGCATGAAATCTTAATAGAGTTGTCCCAATAAGACAGTGACAGGAAGCAAGTGTTATAACAAACTTAACCCATTTGTTGCCAAGGGGCACTGTAACCTATGAATTCCTAATTTTGCTGCTTTGACAGTGCAGAGGTTAATGACTAATAAACTCTGGGCAATTGGGGAAATGTTTTCTCTTAAAATCTTGAAAGAGTAAGAAAAAAAAAAAAGAAAAGAAAAGTTGAAACTTTGATGCTTGCAGAAGATTAGAACGTGCTACTCTTTGAATTATTTTCTTGTCTCTGAAAAAATAGTTTATATCAGCAGCACCTTCATACAACACAACTCAATTAACTTTACTGTTTTCATGTGGCCTGAGGCACTTTCGGAAAGATTAAAAGGGAAAAGGGATGAACTGACCCAATCAACAAGGATGTAATTTGCCAATCTAGTCTAAAAAAACGGCTTTAGTTTCTCAGGAAATATTATGATTACCCTTGTGTCACACTTCCACCTATCTAAGTAAAGAGGGCAAGTGTTGCCCATAGCAACTAATATATTTCTAGCTAAAATATTAAAAGGTATTGATAGTTAAAATGTGATTGGTTGCTATGGGCAAGTGTTATATTTTTCTCTTTAGTTGATACATTAAATTTTTATTGCTTTTTTTTACATATATGTCTGACGCACATTTTTTTAAATAGTTGATGAGGTTGAATAAAGACAACAGTCCATCAAGTTCAACCTGTTTTGGATCTCCTGCGATCCCTATCTTTATATTTGAAGTTAATCCATATGAAGCAACCTCCATACTGTTGCAATCAGAAAAAATAAAAAAAATAAAAATCCCTGCTGACCAAAGATGGCCGCTCTATTTCTGCTTGGCTCCAATACTGTCCTTCATTTAAATTAGTGGTCCTGGTAACCCTGGATGTCCTTTTCTGCTAAAAATTTATCTAACCCTTTCTTAAACACGTCAAGTGAATCTGTCATCACCTGGCTGGCAGTGAATTCCTCATCCTGACATTTAAAAAATGAATTTTAATATATTCACCACTGTGCCAGGATATTTTAAGGATAAACCAAGTTTTTGCTTCTACAGTTGGTACACATCTTAAAACAGTGACTAAGATTTGGAAGGGAAATGGTGCTAATAGGAACAGGATCTTGTCCCTCCTGCAGCTTCAGGTAATAATGTTTTGCTTACATCATACCAGGTTGGCTTGAGCACATGTGGGCAAACTGTGAAAGATTTGTGCTTTTCTATTGTTATTGGGGACAGTTAAGAAACGTAGAGGGGTACAGAGGCAGATATATCTTTATTTCTCTTTAAGTAAATAAAAAAATACTTTTGTTATATAATAATTCTATTTCTTATTATTTTTCATGCATTATGTACATAGCGAGAGGTAAAATGTTCTTTCTTTGCAACAATGTCGCAATTTTTGCCCATACTTAATTTATATTACATAGGGGCCAAGGGACCTCTACTGATTTCTTTCATCTTTTCCACTTAATTCACCTTAAGCAGAAAATTGTGTTGCTCATAAGACATCAAAGTCATCCCAAGTATCAGTGCTAGGACTATTTTCAGTGGAGGCCTGATTATTCTGCTCCATATTACCTTGCCTCCACAAAGAACAGAGCACTCTACACTCAATTGTAGTAGAGGCCTGAGCTCTAATTCCAAATCTTACTCATAGAAGTGTTAACCTGCATGTGAAAAAATAGATCTATAGGTGACTACTAGAGCTAGATTTACTAAGCTGCAGGAAAGGACTTTTTCCTGCACCACGGGAAAAGTGAGTATCCCCTCCAGGGTTAGGGTCAGGGTCAGGCTGCAGGGTAGGGAGGGTAAGGGTCAGGCTGCGGGAGAGGAAGGGTTAGGGTCAGACGGCTGGGAAGGGAGGGTTAGGGTCAGACGGCTGGGAAGGGAGGGTTAGGGTCAGGCTGCGGGGAAGGTTAGGGTAATGGAAGGGGAGGGTTAGGGTTAGAATTAGGGGAAGGATTGGCGTAGTTTTCAGACTTACCTTTCAGAGCACTGTGCTGGGTGCTCCATGGATCTATTGCTATGCCTCATCGAAATTGCAGCCGAGAGAACGGCCCTATCGAAATGGAGCCGTTCTTTCCGGGGACCCAGACACCTTTCCTACTACATACTAGAAAATGTTAGCTAGACTCTGATTGGTTGCTATGGGCAACATCTCTCCTTTTCCATTCCTGCAACTTAGTAAATCTGGCCCCTAGAAGTCTTAAGACTTTAGTGAGAACCTGTTTGTATTTTTGCCACATATTCCACTAACTTCCTTGCCCACTGCCCCTTATCAGTAGCCAATGGCTTCTATGAGTTTAAGTAAAGAAGCAAGAGGGCAGGACTTGACAACCCTTAGAAAATAGCTTTTTCATTTTTAAAGTGTTATTAGCTAGCAAAATATTTATTATTTATTATTTATTAACAGGTTTTTATATAGCGCCCACAGATTACGTAGCGCTTTACAATGTTACAATCTTTATAACAATACTGGGGAATAACAGACAGACTGGGTGGGTAAGAGGGCCCTGCTCACAGGCTTACACTCTATAGGACAATGGGTTTGATACATAAGGGCAAGTGCTATATATCACACAATGGACCAGCCAGGGTGTATGACAAAAGTGCTCAATGCTCTGTATGCTCCAGTCACACAGCAGTGTTAGTAGCAGAGATGAGGGAATTGTAGAACAGAAAGCGTGCGGGTTTGTGTTCGTAATGTGTTAAATTGTAGAAGTGGTTGGTAATATGGTATTTAATGCTTAGGGTGGTTGTGTAATTTGATAAGCTTGTCTGAAGAGATGAGTTTTAAGGGAACACTTGAAAGATTGTAGAGTAGTGGATAGTCTTAATGAGCGATAGTCACTTATGTTTCTAGTCAATCTGTGTTTCTCCAGTGAAAATTTTATACTGTTCAGTTGCAAACTATAGTTTTTCTTATTCTCTATGCTAAATATAATTCTCTCTGAATGATCATTGTACTCTATCAACATTCATCTATATACAGAACTAGGTATCATGGACTTACTGCAGATGTAAATGCAAAGTATCCCTGGAAATTAGCCCATTCCTTGTCAGCAGTGAATAAGTAAAAACCTTGAGTGCACTTCTCTTATTCCTGTAGAGGTGGAACAGTACCCTCTCTAGGAACCTTTGGGGTTAGAAATAAAATTGGCCTCTGCTGAATTCTCCACTGACAGGAATTATTGCCAACCTCCTGACCTCCAGTTTATTCTGTTAGATTAGCTGAGTGCTCCTAAGGGGGATCAGACTGTCCTGTGCTTATGTGCTTCATTATGTCCAGCTTGCAGGGGATAAGGAGAAGGGGGAAAAAACACCAGTTCATGCACTCATTATCAAATTCAAATGTACTTGTTGCACTTGAACAATCACAAGTACTGTAGTGTAAGAATAATAGGTCTTAAGTTTTCAGAAGTATCAGGGTGCATCTACTACATTATATTACAATGCATTAACAAGTATTATACTATAGGATAATTACTTAAATTTGCTTCAGCCTGAGGGCCAGAGATAGACTGGCACATTGTAGTCGGGGACCCTATTTTAAAGAAGACAATATGGCAACAGCCCACAGACCAATAACATGACAGGCCACCACGAGAAAAGGTTGGGTACACACTATACAATTATCTGGCAAATTATCTGAAAGAGCTTCAAGTTACAATGAAAATCTGGTAATGGATGAGACCAAATTGTATTGTCCGTTGCTCTCATCCATTACCACATTTTCATTCCATTCTTTCAGATAATCTGCCAGATAATTGTATAGTGTGTATGCACCTTTATTATTGACCAGCAGAAGCTATTAATAGTGCAATGTGATGACATCATGATCTTGCACATGGTGTATGTATTTCCAACAGAGACCCAGAAGCTGTGGGATAGAGCCTATGCAGCCCTCTACCAGAACACCCCTGCCACAGCGCTGACAGCTACATAAAAGTGATAACATATATTTAATAAGACATTGTTAGATGGGAGTACTTCAATTATCAACAAGAGCCCTGAGAAACCTAGGGGTACCTTTGCTAGAAGGACACTACTACTTTACCAGGCTGCCCTTCCAAGAGGTCATTGGTTCTGTTAATGGTCCTCGGTAACAATAGCTTATGTAGAGAATCCAGTGCTAGGACACCTTCTATCGTTAAACCTGTGATATTTCTCCTAGGAGGGCAGCAGAAGTGATGTCATGAAAGGTGGCCGTTTATGATGGGGCACAAATCAGTTGCCCTATTATAAGCCAACATGTGATATTTCAGAGGGAAGTAACTTGTGAGTTCAGGGTCTGTTTAGGAGGTAAACTGCATTATTGTTGTCACTGAATTGATGGATAATCTAGAAGAATAGTTGAGTGTAGTAGAGAGGAGAAGCAATTCTGGAGTCCAGATAACACTGGAACAGAGGTGGTAGGAGGAAGAAGAATTATGAAAAGTGAGAAAGCTCCCAAAAGCCTTTTTCTGTATTAACTGGGTCCTTAGTGGTGAAACCTAATGAATGATACAAACAATGTTGAAATGGAATATGTCTCTATACATATACATTACATAGTGGGAGCATGAAGAATAATGAAGGAAAAGATGTTTCTAGTAATACAAATATTATATTAGTCCTGTAAATTGATTAAAACTATGCTTTGTTAATTTAAAGGTTTATACGTGGTACAATTGACAAAATGTACAAATATAATATAATATGTAGGAAAGTCTATAACACCATTTAGTAGTCATACCCAATCTATTATACAACACCTTGAATGAAGG
>WWET01003491.1:161695-175756 GCA_011038615.1 Limnodynastes dumerilii | reverse complement strand
AAATAATCCAATGTATAGAAAAAAGAAGTCTATACATTAAAAAATTATGAAAAATGATAAAATGATAAAAATAGGTGATGGGATGGAATTAGTAAACACTTGTATCAGTGTGTTAATGTCTCTTTGTCTCTTTACTTATTGAAATAAGTAAACACAATAAATCCTTATAGTGATTGCTGGATCAGATGGTTCTTTTGTATTGCTTGCATGGAAAAAAAGTTTTGTGGCCAAATGTAGCAATATGATTGTAGCAATAATGTGTCACAATGAATCCTCTGCAGAGCTGTTAGTGCAGTGTAAGTTCCAAATATTTACAGCTAATGGTCCTCTGTGAGATGCTGCTCGTTGCGTGCTCTGTCCTGGTGCAAACCCGGTCGACGATGTCTCCTTCCACAGAAAACAGCGGTCCAGGGTCTGAGGTTAGGATGAGGTAGCCGCAGAGTGTAACAGTGGGGCTCTCTCAGAGTCTCACCACGTGTAGATGGTAAGAAGTTTTAGCGGGTTGTTTGAAGTAGGACCGTTAGGTATCTAAGTGGATAATCAGCAGGTGTACCTAAGTGAACAGAAAATTGTGGTGAAGCTAATATTTTTATTGCAGTGTCAACTTTGTATTGTTGTCAATATTTTGATGCAATGTTCAATTTTGTTAAACAGTTATTTATACAGTTGTTAGTATTTTTCAGGCCATTTTTCAAATGTGCAGGGTTGCAGCCTCTGGTATTTATCCATTGCCAGTCCAATACACCAAATATGTTCTGTGACAGCCTTTTGGTCTCTTCCCTGTATCCAATAAATGGCTGAATTTCGAGACAATTTATCAATGGCGGGAGGAGGTAGGCCAGATGTGCAGTCCTCACCCTCCCCGTCCACTTCACAACACCCCCTTAAGGTAGCCTCCTGGAATGTGGATGGATTAAACACCCCAATTAAGCACAAAAAAGTTAGTACTCATCTCAAACAGTCGGGTTCTGACAATGAAACTCATTGGAAGGAGGGGGAGGAGGTACTTTCCTTATGCCTATAGGCTGCACTTCATGCCAAAGCCAGAGGAGGCCGTAATCATTGCTCGGCGTTTACAATATAACATTTTGAACCAGATTCAAGACCCGGAGGGCAGGTACTTGGTTGTGGACATCCAGATTTATGACACAAAATACACTCTGGTCAACCTGTATTCCACTAATTCAGGTCAAGGCAATTTTTTCAGGGACCTTTCCACTCTCCTTTTACAAAGGGATAATTTTGAACTAGTAATAGGAGGTGACTTCAATACAGTGGAGAATATTTCCTTAGATAGGTCGTCTGGTCCCTCTAGATCAAACATAACATTTCAGAATCCCCTTCTTGATTTTAGAATGGCCCTTGGTCTATACTTTTCATTCAGGGGTACGTTTTTTTTTCACCGTACGTTTTTGAGGATCGACTATCTCCTTTTGACAGATACACTGATGACGCAATTGGTGGATACTTGGATGGGTGACTTAGTAGTCTCGGATCATGCTCTTATCACAGTGACTATACAACTGCCAGTGAGCCGAGACCATCTACGATCGTGGCGTTTCCCTAAACATTTTTACCAATGCAAAGACTTTAAGCTTTTTAGAAAACATAGCTGGGTTATCTTTTTAGATGACAATTTTGACCGTTGGGATACTCCAGTTCTCCTTTGGGAAACTTCGAAAGTGGTGATGCGTGGTCATATCATCAACTATGTGGCTAATGTAAATAAAAAAAATAGGGTTAAATATATTTCCCTGAAGAGCCAGCTGACAAACAGTTTCCGTGCATATACAGAGAATCCTAATGAGACTACACATCAAGAATATAGGGAATTCCGCTTACTCATGGAGAGTTACCTGACCTCACAGGCTAAACTGAAATTAGATTTTTCCCCCAAAAAATTTTTCCATTACGGAAATCGTGTGGCTAAAATATTAGCAAGTATGACGAAGGCGCGCCACCGCCGTTGACATATAGCCGCGCTAAAGATAGACTCCCACCCCCAGCCCTTGACTAAGTCAGAAGACATTCTACACGCCTTCCATGAATATTATTCTGACCTATACACCTGTTCCACCCCTAACCCTCCCTTGATGGATAAACTTTTGTCAGAGGCACAACTTCCAGCTCTTAACTTAGAGCAACAAGAAACTCTGAATGCAGTTATCACTAAAAAGGAGGTGGAGATAGCAATTGCGAGCTTATGCTCACACAAGGCCCCGGGGCCAGACGGGTTCTCGTCAGAATACTATAAAGGCCTGCAGGTTGAGCTTACTCCTGCCCTGTTGCAGCTCTATCGCACTATACAAAATAACCATCCCCTCTACCCCAAATTTAATGAAGCTCACACAATTCTTATTCCCAAGCCTGGTAGAGATTCATTATTGGCATCATCATATCGCCCAATCACTCTGCTAAATTTAGATTTTAAGCTGCTGGCTAAAATTATACCCAACAGATTATTCTACCCGCTCTGCTTACTGCCCATCCATTAGGCTTTGTCCTAGGACGCCATTCAGTTAGGGGAATCCGTCTGGCTCTGGCGGCGGTGGCAGCCTCCTCTTCTAACCCTTCAAACAACATGCTTTTAAGCCTAGATACACAGAAAGCATCTAATTCTGTCTCAAACTTATCTGCTTGAGGTGTTTCACCACCGCCAATTTGTGGAAAATTTCATAGCTCTCATAAGATACTTTTAAACAGACCCTTCCATCTCCTATTGATTAATGGTTTGAAGAGCCTGAGTGTGGGGATGACCAGGGGGACCAGACAAGGCTGCCCTTTATTACCATTACTCTTCAACATCTCCATTGATGCCATGCTCAGAGTGCTGCAGGGGTGGAGAGTCATGGAGGGTATTAAAGTAGGAAGAAGCGAGATTAGTCTATCCGCCTTTGCGGATGATCTTATAATTTTCTTAAGCAATCCTCAATCTTCCCTTCGCCCACTAATGACTCGCCTGGAAGAATTTGGGGAAGTATCTGGATTCCATGTTAATTTTGATAAGTCAAAGGCTCTGTTTCTGGGTTCCCATCGCAGCAGGCCTCCCTGGGCTGATGGAATTAATCTTAGTTGGGCCAAGGATGGGCTCTCTTATCTGGGTTTCCACATACCCAAAAAATTCACCAACTCTACAATGTGAACATTGCCCTGGCTATTGCGAGGGCAGAAGCAGAGAAAAACGGATGGAGCCAATTGTGCCTCTCATATGTAGGTAGAGCTAATCTCCTAAAAATGATCACTTTCCCGTGACTCCTTTCCCACTGCAGGTCCTCCCTCTGCTATTAACCCATAAGAATTTGGCTAGAATAGACAAAATTTTCCATACTTTAATTTGGGGTGGCAAGAAAGCTTGCATAGGCTTGATTAAGCTCCAACAAAAAAATGGGGGCCTTAATGTCCCTAATGTTACCCTATATAATCAAGCTGCTCAACTTAGACATCTTCAAGACTGGCTGCAGGATAAATCTATATACACCAATACTCACTTGGAACAAGATTTCTTACAGGGACTTTCCCTTTGTGCGTTTCTCCGCCTATATTTCCAGGAGGTGCTGGATGATGTGCTCTCTCTTTATGACTACACTTAAGCTATGGTTTCTCTTGCGCCATCATTTTTTACTCAATCCTTACATTTCTCTTCACTATACTATATCTTCTGCATGGATTGGTTGGAATCGGTTTAGCAAAAAGAGACACGAGTGGAATCTTTCTTTGACACATGGGAAAGTTTTATTGGTATACTCTCTGACAATGTAAAACACCAAATCTGGTAATGTTTTCAATATACTACTTGGTATGCTACCAGGACACACTTGCAAGACCCCCCGATTATATGGCAGACAGATCAATGATTACTGGTTGTACTTCTAGTGATGTTAATTGGTTATCCTCTAATTATGTATGTCAGTAGGGATGACTTATGTATGTTATCTACCCATTTTTGATGGTGGGATGTCCGGAGGCTGCAACCCTTTTACTTCTCAAAATCTTGTTACCAATAATTGACCTTGCTTGCATTTATACACATGCATTGATAGACTCTATTTTGTTAATTCTTTTTGATGTTGACACTAGACTGACCTTGCTGTTATTGGGCCTGATCCAGACCTAGTTAAGTGCTTGAACTTAGTTACTCCTGGGCTAAACCATGTTGATTTCAGGGGGAGTCAAGTTAATTGTATTCTTTGCATGCAGGGATTTTATCTTTGCATTGCTTACTGCACACAGATACTGGCCAGCTTTACTATCACACTGTTATTTAGACTTGAGATAGGAAAAAATCACCTCTCAACTCTAATACTGTTTGCAACAGATGAAATATGACTCCCCTGCAATCAACATGGTTTAGCCCAGGAGTAACTAAGTTCAAGCACTTAACTAGGTCTGGATCAGGCCCATTATGTGTAATTTCATTCTCATGCTTCAATAAAAACTTATATTAAAAAAATAAAAAAATAAATATGCTAAACTAAACATTATTAATTTCTATGCAATCATTTAAACCAAAAAGATATAAAGTACTTAAATAAAAAATCCAAAAAGCCTCCCTTCTACATAAAGTTTTATACCTATCACCCCCAGGTAATATGGAAGACATGTTCTATAACAGAAAGTGTGACTCCTTTGAGACCTCCTTCCCCAAATCCTGAAATATGTTTGGATAAACAATGACTATGTTCACCAAATCGAGAGCGGATGGCTCTGGTGGTCCGGCCAACATATTGTTGTCCACATCTGCACTCGATAAGGTATATTACATAGGAGGAACTGCAATTGAGGAATGAGTGAATCTCAAATTTTTATTTAGTTACAAATGAGGAGAAGGAGGTTGTATGGCGTCTCATAAAATTGCATGTCATACATCTGAGCTTGCCAGAATAAAAAGTACCTGTAAAAGTTACTAAAGACAAACCAAAATGAATTACAGGGGAGATTTTATTGTTAACATTTCCACTGTTATTTCTTGTTCCACTGCTATCCTTATTTCTATTATTGCTTTTTTAAAGCTATTTTTTTAATATAATTATTTATGCTTTTATTTTTATAGAGATTTTGTGCTAATTGGTGCTAAGATTCACAATTTGTATTTTTTATTTGTCCAAACCACTTTAATAGTATGAATCAGAAATAACATCCCAATTGTAGGTGCAAGCCCAGGGGAGGGAGAGCTAAATTTGCACCTTTGAACATCTGGCACAGTTATTGAAGGGTCGTTAGCTTGTAATCTAAGAAGGTACCATGTAGTATCTTTCATCTCTTGGGGCCGGATCCAGACCTAATAATATCAGGTCACTTACGCACACATGCGCCTTCCATATGTTACGCTAGGGTTACGATAGTCAAAGGAAATGGACAGGGGAAGCATGCAAAGTGTACAGTGTGGGAGGGGGCTCCCACACTTCCACGGATCAGAGACAGAGTTAATGCAGCTTACGTACGTTGTTTTAAGAATTGAGCTAGTATGCATGCGTAGTAGCTTATTTACGCTATCTATGTACCATTTCTGCACATAGATTGCATAAGCGCGGTCTATAGACGAAAGCTACGTAACTGTAAATCCGGACCACTATTACTAAATAATATTATCACCCAGCTAGCTTTCTTATGGTATGGAGCAGAGAGGCGTTGGTCAATCCAGGGAGCACATAAAGTTGAGGGGTCACTGGCCCACCAATGTGTTTCCTGAATAATTGAAATGCCAAGGTTTTGTTGTTTTTTTTTAATTATTGAGAACCTTTTTTATTTTAATAGCTGTGTTGATACCATCAACATTTCAAGAGAGTAGATGTAATCAGGATATAGATGGGGAGTCTAAAGATGTTTTAGTGTGAGAAACAGCAGCAGATACCAGCAAGGAGCTAAGGAGCAGAAAATCAATTCCACAGAAGTTTACCTATAAGCTCTGATGAAAAGAATGGTGGGTGGGTCCCCTGGATTTGCAAAAAGAAAGTAGAATATTAGCAATGCACACCATTTAGCAACCCTGTGAGTCATAATTGAGAGAAGGCAATTCAAGAACATTGTCAATGTTAATATTTGAATCAGAAAGGGACAATAGTAAAACTTGAAATTATTAAACTAAGACAAAAATGTTTTCCTTTTTATAACAATCTAAACTGAATTCGTAATTGGGAATGGGTGTAGTATTATCTATGGAATGTACCCAGAACATGAAACAAAGAAAAATATAGAAACATATGTAAAACATCATAGAAAGGCATAGAAAGGCAAAACCTTCAGAGTGTGTTAAGGTAAAACTTAAAGAACAAATCATATACCCACAACTGAACCTGGCGATTTTTTGCATGAGGGACATACAAAGGGGGGGCTTTAGTAAATCACTAGAGGTTTGATATAAAGTCTCCCGAGTTAATTCGGATGGGGATGATTGTCGATTTCATAGAAATTGGCACTCAATTTGCTTTTGCAAACTCCCATCACTTGTTAAAAATAAGTGTAAATGTGTTAACAATACTAAAAAATGGCTGCTGTCGCAAGCACTTTATCCTTGGCATGCTGCTTGCATATAGTACTATAAGGCACAGCATGCCCATGTATTGCAGGGCATGTTGTGCCTTATAGTACCCTAAGCAACAGCATGCCAAGGGTTAATGGCATGCTGCCGGCAGCATACTGTCTCCATTACCGTGCAAAGAAAAAAAAATGGCCTCCGTAACCTAATGAAACTAATATGTCCCCTTCGTCCCTAATTAGAATATTAAATGTGCCCTCCATCCCTAATGTAAAAATTATATGTTCCCTCCATCCCAAAATAGAATTGTAAATGTGCCCTCTGTCCCAAAATAGAATTGTACATGTGCCCTCTGTCCATAATTAGCATCAAAGTTGTGCCCTCTGTTCCTAGGTAGAATAGATGCCCCCTCCATCAATAAATAACCTAACAGATGTCACCACAATACAATACAATACATTTTAGCTAGTAATTATTGTCCCCGATACTAGTTAATGGTCAAAAATATGACCTATACTAAAAAATTCTAAATATCATGTTGACAGAGTTGTTCAAAAAGACACACTCCCTGTAATGTAAAAAATACACATTTATAAATACAATGGGCCTGATTCAGGAATAAGAAAGTGCTTAAAATAAGAGAGGAAAGTCACTCCTGGGCTAAACCATGAAATTTCAGGGAGAGTCAAGTAAATTGTATTCTTTGCATGCAGAGATATATCTTTGAATTGCTTATTGTGCACAGATACTGACCAGCTTTACTATTATACTATTATTTAAACTTGGACTGGGAAACGCCACCTCTCAACTCTAATGCTGTTTGCAACAGATGAAATATGACTCCCCTGCAATCAACATGGTTTAGCCCAGGAGTGACTTTACTCTCTTATTTTAAACACCTTCTTAAGTCTGAATCAGGTCCAATGTTACAATATTTTCAGCTTGTACTCACTGTTTTGGAGTCATCTGTCTTGCCAGGGGACGATGATCAGCTGGTCTTCTGCTCCGAGTCCTCGGCATCCTGGCCTCTTCTTGACGGTCCCTCTGGCGAATGACTTATGTCATGCCAGGGGCCTCTTTTATAATCTCGGCCACGTTATAACGTCAGGTGGCCTCAGGTGGCTCCTGGCTAGAAGACATAGACTGAGAGGATTTGACTAAGGATTTAGTAGATTTTCCCTTTATAACAGTCTGGGAGGTAAGAAATGACATCAGAGATTCAAAATATCATTCCATGCCCTGAGGGCTGGAACAATGGAAAGTATAGAGATTTACAAAGCTGACAGAGAGATTACTCTCTATAACTGCAGTAATTCTTACAGTATGGTTAAGCGTGCCGTGTGGTGAGACACTCCTAGAGCACATACCTCTATGAGGAAAGTTACATTATATAATGTGATTGAACAAATTGCTGAATAAAATCAAATATGATACGATTTACATGGTGATAAAACCATAACAGGTTGCAAAGTGCCCTCTATAAGAATATGGAGGGATAAATAATATTCTCCTAGGAGTTGTATAAGCTTAGCCAGAAATCAATTTAGCAATAATGCACAAAGATTAGTAGTAAATGCAAATGCAGTTATATAATTATATTTTGAAGCACTCTAGACCTAAATAAGATACATACGGAAAAAATTGTAGTAGTATCACTATATATTCGCAATGTAATGTTAATTAGCAAAATTTAGAAAATTTAGCTACAGCAATGGAGACTACTTAAACACTATGAAACATGCTGCAATAGGAATAGAGAGAAGAAAAGAGATTATACTCCAGCGTTGCCACTCACGACTCCTATAACTTGGGGCAAGACCAGGGGATAAAGTCATAGAAACATAGAAAGTGACGGCAGATAAGAGCCATATGGCCCATCTAGTCTGCCCATTTGTTTATTGAAAACTATACTGACCCTAGACCCTATTTACCCTCAATTTGGTTTACAATTTAGGATACCCTTATATTTATCCCAAGCATGTTTAAATTGTTCTACTGTATTGGCCTCAACCACCTCAGATGGGAGAATATTCCATTTCCTTTGAATCTACCACCCTCCAGTTTATATCCATGCCCTCGTGTTCTATTACACCTTTTCTTTTGAAAAATGGTACCCTCCTCTAGCTGGTCACAACCCTTGATGTATTTGAAAGCTGCTATCATGTCCCCCATCTCCCTTCTCTGCTCCAAGCTATACATGTTTAGTTCCTCTAGCCTTTCTTGGTATGATTTGTTACAAAGGCCATGGACCATTTTAGTTGCTCTTCTTTGCACAGTCTCTAATGTATTTATGTCTTTCTGGAGATATGGCCTCCAGAACTGAACGCAGTATTCTAGGTGAGGGCGTACCAATGATTTATAAAGGGGCATCACTACTTCTCTCTTTCTGCTACTAATTCCTCTCCCTATGCAATCAAGCATCTGACTTGCCTTTCTCATTGCTTTGTTACATTGATTGCCTACCTTCAAGTTACTGGAAATAATGACTCCTAGATCCCTTTCCTCCTCGGTAGATTCTAATGTAATGCCATTAAGGAAATATTGAGCCTTTGGGTTTTTGTGTCCCAAGTGCATGATTTTGCATTTTTTGGCATTAAACTGCAGTTGCCACACTCTTGACCATTCCTTCAGTCTACCTAGATCATCCCTCATTTTCTGTAACCCACCTGGCGTGTCTACCCGGTTACATATCTTGGTGTCATCTGCAAAAAGGCATATTTTCCCCTCAATACCACAGGCAATATCACCTATAAAGATATTAAATAGCACTGGTCCAAGTACAGAACCCTGGGGTACTCCACTGGTTACCTTACCATCCCCAGAAGTCCTGTCCAAAACAAGGAGAACACTCCAATGCAGGTCAACAGGGAGTAACCAGACTCAGGACCAGCTTTTCAGAGGGTTGTCCAAGTTCAGAGTCCCAATCACACACATCAAAGCTTCAAAGTAGAAGATCTCTGCAAAATCAGGCTCAACTGAAATGATATTGTAAAATCCGCTGGGCGTCAATGTAAGGATGGGTTAACCTCAGAAATTGGCACAAAGAAAATGTATTTCCCACTTGGATAAAGAGTCTATGAGGGGAGACACGAATCTTACACACCCCACTTAGATCAAAAAGGCGTATCCACGTAGGCATCACCCACTCCCCCAAGGTATAGCAATCAGATGTCAGTAGTAGAACCAAAAATCACAATCTTCAATGGGCACTCTGCACACTTGTTACGGCAATACTACTAACCAAGGCGCAGAGTCTACCCAAGAGTCTGGTGTTCACTAAAGCCCCTGATGGTGGGGATAGTCTGGGCTGCAGACTACTGGGGGTTGTAGCCCCTGGTAGCAATACGCCAAAGCTGGCAGGTGGAGGACTGCAGAGATCAGCAGCTATGGACCAAGAGGAGCAGATATGTAAGAGAAGGGAATAGGAGTGAGGAGATAGGTGGTAGCACGCACCCAAAAGGGTGACAAAAAGAACACTCCAAGCAACTCCAGGGCACTTATACGTCACACAAACTCACTCATACACAAAGGGTAAAAACAATGGAACAAACAGTAAGGCAATTTAGAGGGAGACACTGGGCAAGAAGAAGGAACTGGATGGCAATCGTAATTCAATTAATATAAGCAAGGCAAGGCAAAGCAAAGCAAAAGATAGAGAGAGCGAGAGAGAGCGAGAGAGAGCGAGAGAGAGAGAGAATTAAGTAGTGATGAGAAAAAGCAGGCACAGAACAGACAAGCTGGAACTATAACTGGCGGGGAAGAGAGGGCTAGTGGGGCTTTGCTTGCATCATATCCCTTATGGGTGAATTTGGTAATGGGTGCCATCAGGACAGAGAATTTGGGCCTGATCCAGAGCTACGAAGTTACACTGAGCGCTGTAGCGCTCAGCGTAACATCGCTGCTCTGGCCCGACACTCCCCCGGAGCGTATTCTGTCCCTTACGCCGGCTGAAGGCTACCCTAACTTCAGCCCGCGTAAAGGAGAGTTGATACGATGGGACGGCGGCGTTAGTACGTTAACCCTCCCAGCCTGCTTTCCCTCCCTCCCCCCGCCCCCCTCCACGAACTTCAGCGTAGGGACGATCGGGCGTTTCCATAGTGACGCCGGGCAACATCTGCCCGGCGCATGCACATTACGCTTACGGCCGCCGTACTAGCGACGGCGGCTGAAGCTCTGGATCAGGCCCTTTGTGTACAAAGTGGAGATAATAATTAGCAAAGCCTTGGAATCTTTGTATTGCTTTGAGATTGGTGGGTTGGACCCAATTCAATATAGCTTTCACTTTTCAGGGTCCATAGAAAAACCCTTAGGTGATATCACATATCCTAGGAAAGAGACTTGGTTGACTTCAAAGTAACACTTTTCCAGTTTGGCATAAAGGTGATTTTCATGGAGTTTGATTAAGGCTTGACAGACATGATCTTGATGGGACTCCAGGGACGAAGAAAAGACAAGCATATCGTCCAAGTATACGACCACAAATCTTCCCAAGGAGGGTGTCATTAATGAGGTCCTGAAAAATAGCAGGGGCGTTGCACAGACCAAAGGGCATAACTAAATACTCCTGTCTTTAGGAGCCATCCTTCTTGGAGACAAAAAAGAACCCAGTGCCCACAGGAGATTTGGAGGACCTGATGAAGCCTTTGGCTAAATTTTCCATGATATACTCCTCCATGGCTTCAGATTCATGGCATGAAATTGAGAATAACCTCCCTTTGAGGTGTTTACCTCCTGGAACCAGTTCAATTGTGCAGTCATATGGTCTGTGAGGAGGCAAGATGTCCGCTGACTGTTTAGAAAAGACGTCTTGAAAAGATGTATATTGAGGAGGAAGGACAAGACCAAAGACCTGGATTCCCCGAATAGAAAGGGTGAAACAAGAGGAGGTACAACCTTTTCCTCAGCTGGTAATTTCTCCATTGGTCCAGTCAATTCCAGGGTTGTGTTGTTGGAGCCATGGATGGCCTAGAATCAATTGTGCTCTCCATTTATGAGAAATAATTCAATATTCTCTGAATGGCATGCTCCAATACTTATACGAACAGTTTCTGAAATCTTCAGAATCACCCCACCTGCTAACGGGTTCCCATCGATGCCACAGGCAGAAATCGGAGAGTCCAGTTGAATGGCTTGAATACCCAAAGGTAAAGCCAAAGTAAAGTCTATGAAGTTGCCAGCGGCTCCACAAAAGCTGAGAGGGATAAAGCGCAGCTTCTAATCTCCACTTTAGCGGGTATCAATAAAGAGTTCTTGGAAGAGAATAGCTGGACACCCAGATGGACCTCTTCCATAACCATCTGAATTAGGAGTTTCCCGCCAGCAGCTTCTTAGGACAGCAGTCCACTCGATGTCCAGTACCCCCACAGTAAAGGCAGAGACCAAGGTTTTGACATCAGGCTTTCTTTTGTCTAGAGAGAGAGACAGACCATAATAGCATAGGCTCATCTTCAGATGTTGCTCCCTGGGATGTTGGGACAGAAGGAAGATACCGAGAGGCCTCCTTCTCCATCCACCACTCCCTAAAGCGCCAGTCAATCTTGATTGTAAGCAACATGATGTCTTCCAAGATCTCCGTCGGAGGGTACTGAGTAAGGGCATCTTTGATGTGGTCTGCAAGACCAATTCTGAATTGACTCCGAAGAGTGGGGTCGTTGCATTGGCAGTCTACTGCCCAACGGCAGAACAATGTACACCTATATATAATAGTTCAAAGCCTTTAAAGAACTGATTGGCGTGTAGGATGATCAGGAGCCAGTCTTAAGGCCCATGCCTGTGGGTCTCCTTGTAGAAGGGAGATAATGAGTCCGACTCGTTCAGTTCCAGATGAGTTGGGACGTAATTGGAAGTAAAGCAAACAGGCATTTTTGCTGAAATTTGCCCCTGTCTCCCAGGAAAAGATCCGGTAGGGGAGCTTTCACATCGGTGGGAACAACTAGTGGGTTGAGAGCCTCTGGTGCCTGCAACACTCTGAGGCTGGAAATAATCTGCTCCTGTGTCTTTATCTGAGCAGACATAGTAACAACCACTTGGTTGAGACAAGAGACCTGAGCAATCAGGACAGTGATTGCCTCTGCAGTATTAGGTTCCATGGTGAGGTCACTGCACTGGCCGGTTATAATGTTACAGCAATACTACTAACCAAGTAGCGGAGAACCAAGGCGCCGTGAGGCCGCAAGTACAAGGTTACATGCCGATGCGGCATGTAACACAACTGTAGAGGTGTAGTAGTCTCACTAAGAGGCATTCAGCAAGCAAAACAACTTAGGTAACAGAATGAGGCTTTTATATAGGTAGGACAGTCAATCAATGTAATTTTTTTAGTTTTTTTTATTTGTTTTTTGTTTTTTGTTAAGTTTTTTTTTTGTTTTTTTTTTATTTATTCCTCCCTTCTGCCTCTTTGTTTTTTCTTTTTTTTTCTTTTTCTGTTTTGAGCACAATGGCCCGGATCCAGAACTACGGCCGTCTTCCACAGACGGCCATAATTTGCTGAAAGATAGCTACTGCGCATGCGTAGTAGCTATTGTACGTAATCTAAGTATCGTTTTGATTCGTAGATTGCATATATGCAGTCTAGAGGCCTAGAGACTATAATGCAAGATGGTCTCCATCAGCACCAGGCCTCAGCAACCAAAGGCAGGCTCCAGGGAGAGAAATAATGTCCCTATGACAATGCAATTCTTAAAAGATGTGGAACAAGTTGACAAGTTATATAGTTACATAGTTACATACATAGTCACATAGTTGATGAGGTTGAAAAAAGACAACAGTCCAATTTTGCAAAGGGTAGGTTTTAGAAGATGTTTAAAGGATTGAATATGCAGTCACCAGGAGCTGAGTTAAAATGCAGCCGCCACAGTCCTCAAGTCTCCTATCTTTGCAGTCTGATCATAACCTTAACCCTCCCCTTCAATGACCTTAACCCTAACCCTCCCTTTTCCAAAGCCTAACCCTAAACCTAAAAGTCCCCAGAGAGGGTCTGCAGTAGATGACGGGTGCAATGGGTACGATGTGTCCGGCGGTTGAAAATGAATAGCCATTTGGCATACTTACCCTTTTAAAAAAAAACAAAAAAACAGCTGTTTTTGAAAAAGAGACAGTTGAAAAAGAACTTTTGGTTATCTCTATTCTAAACAGCCATTTTCATGCCAGAGACTTAAAATGATAAAAATAATTGGCTGCTTAGAATATGTGCCAAAATACTTCTATTCGGGCTTTCATTTTAAATAACTAAATAACTCAATCAATCACTACTGTGTAGTGTATCATCAAAATGTATTTTAAAACATAAATTTTATGCATTTTAATATTTGTAAAAGGTGTAAGGCAGTGATTAAACTGCAAAGAGGATCATTTAATGAATGGGTGTTACGTTTTTAAGGGAAGCACAGTGAATTTGGCCCTCTACCGAGCTTGAAGCAGTGGTAAACTGTTCACTTTCTAATTTACAAAAAGTGGAAAATCCAGTTCTATTAGCATAGAGCTCATGGAAATGAATACAAGAGAATGGATAGCCTTGTAGCTGATTTTCTGTGTTTACTCTCAAACTGCACAGAGTGAAATACCAGTATGCTTCCACCTAATATATA
>WWET01003491.1:104764-153188 GCA_011038615.1 Limnodynastes dumerilii | reverse complement strand
ATTTTTTTATAGGTGATTTATAAGTTACTTCTTTCACACAGTAAAATAGTAGTTTTATATTGAAGGTACACATCTAATAGCAATAGCAGTAAACAATGCATTAGTAGAGCACATTACACAATGGACCAGAGCTGTTGAATTGGTTGTAGCCATTCACCATCCTCACCTGCTTTCCTATTGCAGCACAAGCCAGGACCATCTTCCTCCATGTCAGTCTGCCTCATATGGCCGCTAAGTCACACCTCTTTCATGGCACCCGCAAAGCCACACCCCCTTTTCGAGTTTTCACTTTTTTTTGCACATTTTTCAATATTTTTAACATTTTTCAATCTGCCCAAGGGTGCTGTGGTCGGCAGTGGGAGGAGATAATGAAACACGTGAGTTAAGAAGCCTCTGCTTTTGAGTTCCAGAAGAAAGGAGCAACTCAGGCCAAGTTCTGGGGTGGGAGTGGGAGTAAATAATCATTTGGAAGGAGAGGCAGTAAGGTTTGTGGAGTGAACTGGATTGTGACAGAAGATAAGATCAGAGAGGTTAATAGGTGAATGAGAGCAAGTATAAGATTTGAAGGACAGGGGAGGCTGCTGCAGAACATTTGAGGAGAAAAATGAGATTTTTCTTGTTGTAGTTATTTCTAAGTCTTAATCACATCCATAATGTTTGTTAATACGTACATACTACATACTACAATGTATGCAACGTGAATTTTCACTTGTGTGTATTCATGTACACACAAGTGACAGGTAGAGCAGTAGGAGACTGAACCAGATCCACCACCATGGTCCCCATCTGCTCCAGGATGATGTTCCCTCCCACCCTTTCCTCCCAGGATATGACTCCTCTTCCAGCTTCTACCCCATCCCCTGCCATGTTGTCATCCACCAGTATGGTAAATGTTAATTTTTTCAACCCAACCCTTGCAGTGGCGTAACTAACATGGGTTTTGTAGGGTTCGTGTCCTGGACACCGATGATGCCCATCTGATGGAAGCACCATCGGTGCCATCAGGGCATGAGTCCTACAATAATCACACTTAGGCCACCTGTCCCGCGTTGTCACCACTGAAGCTGGAGGCACCGGCTGCAGTTCTTCAGTGTGACGTTGTGTGCTACCTCAGGTCATGTCAGCATCATCCAGAGAAGAGAGGGAGTGCTGCCGAGGAGTATAGCAGGAGGAAGAAGGTAAGGTAAGTAAAGGAGGGAGATTATTGGGACTCTGGGAGACTGAAGAGACATTAGGTTATGAGATTACTGGGAAGCTGGGGAGACATGAGGTGGATTATTTTGAGGCTGAAGAGACATGAGGGGGATTATTTGGTTGCTGAACAGACATGAGGGGCATTATTGGGAGGCTGGGGAGACATGGGGATTATTGGGAGGCTGGAGATACATGAGGGGTATTATTTGGAGGCTGAAGAGACATGAGAGGGTTATTGGAAGCTGTAGAGACATGATGGGGATTATTGAAAGATGGGGAGACATGAGGGGGGTTATTGGAAGCTGGGGAGACATCAGGGGGATTATTGGAAACTGGGGAGACATGAGGGGTTATTAGAAACCTGGAGACAACACATGGCGTATGTATTGAAAAGCCTGGGTGACGATTTCTATGGACACTGACAACATGGCTCTTTTGTACCAGCTGTTTTCTTGGGTGGCCATGTTTGCTGATGCTGTTTGGCCGTGACTTCCTGATATCAATGGGCTTCTGTGATGTGGACATGTTCGCATGCAAACTTGATTGCCAGCAGCATGGTAAGAATTAACTTTAAGCCTCGGCTTCCTTTGTATTGTGGTTACAAATATGTTTTTTGCTCTTTATGACACAAGGAGGCTATTGTAGTTAATAGAATGTTGAATTTGGGACTCAAAGCTTGTAAAACAAGATACCAAACAAGAGTAAAGGGGGCTTAAGGCTCTATTGTAGTCCTTGGCCTTTTGCCAACTCTAATATGTATATATACATAGCCAATTCTAATATATGTTTATACATACAGAGACGGAACTAGCAAGTTGTGGGCCTAGGTACAAAAAATATGCTTTGGCCCTGATGACATCACAGGCAACCCAGTGTGGAGCTTCTGCTGTGCAGTGATGATGACTATGGGCCCTTGTTTCAGCATGGGCCCCGGTGACACTGCACCTGTTGCACCAATGGTAGTTCCACCCCTGGATACATACACTAGAGTTGGCTATAGATACATATTTATAGCAGGGTGAATATGATATGATATGACATGATGTATATACTATACATCTAGAGCCCCCTTACCCCACACTTTATGTTTTCTGTGCATATACAAGCCCTGCATCTGTCCTCTGTGTCTGTACAACACCACTTTCTGTCATTCTTTGAGGTCTTTTTTTTTAACAATTTCTGTGTTAACTAGTCCCCAGCAGCTGAAGACACGTACCTTGTTAAAGAAAACTGTGTGCCACATAGGCGTGAGGAACCATAAACAATCAATTGAGCCTCACCCACATCGGTCAACAGGGGGTGGAGAAAAAATATTATATATTCCTACAGTTGTCTTGCGTCTTTTGAAATTTTGTTTGTGAAGGCTGAGTCTTTCTGGTTTGCCATACAAACCGCGTTGGTGATTAACTTAACTTTTCTCTCATCTGGCTTTCACTGCTTTTACTGTCAGTTTCCTTGATTTACTGCCTCATATTCTATTCCTGTCTATTCCCTGTTTTGACACCAGGGCCTGATCCAGACCTACAATGTAGTGCTGAGCATACTAACGCTCAGCGTTACATCGTGGGACTCCCCCTGACACTCCCCCTGCCCTATCGTATTTACACTCCCTTACGCCGGCTGAAGCCTACCCTAACTTCAGCCGGCGTAAGAGACTGTAAACACGCTGGGACGGCGGCGTTAGTACAATAACACCGCCCTCCCAGCCTCATTACCCTCCCTCCCCCCGCCTCCCTGCTCTAACCTCAGCGTAGTAACGCTGGAGGACGCCCCCTCCAGCGTTACTACGCGGAAGCTACGGACTTCCGATCTGTAATCGGGCATTTTTGTAGCTACGCCGGGCAACATCTGCCTGGCGCATGCGCAGATCGGCTTTTTAGACGATCTTGCGCTTACGTCCGCCATAGCTAGTACGGCGGGCGTAGTTCTGTATCAGGGCCTATGTGTCTCCAGCCTCATTATTATTCCACACTGATGTGTCGCCATCTCTCGGTATTACCCATTCATGTGTCTCTAGCTACAGTATTACCCATCATGTCTATCCAGCATCCCAGTGTTCCCCATCATATCTCTCTAGTTCCCAGTATTCCCCATCATGTGACTACAGCTGCTAGTATTCCCATCCTGTCTTTCCATTCTTTATCATTTCCCTCCAGCCTCCCCAGTATTTTCAACACATGTCTCCAGTCTCTTCAGTATTCCCCATCAAGTCTTTCCAAACTCCCAGTATTCCAAATCATGTCTCTGTAGCTCCCAGTATTCCCATTATGTCTCTCCAGCTCTCAGTGTTTCCCATCATGTCTGTCCAGCTCTCAGTATCTGCATTATGTGCCTCCAGTCTCTCAGTATGTCCAACCATGTTTCTCCAGCTCCCAGTAATCCCCATCATGTGTATCCAGCCTTTCAGTATTCCTCATCTGTGGCATTAATAAAAATCAATCCTCTACACACCACAGAACTTTTATTCATGATAGTAATTCATTTCACAAAGTGATTTAATTAAGGGTATTTTGAGTACTTATTTCTAAACTACCATAACAGGCTGCATTTTATCTTGCATGATTTTATATATTTGTGGTTAATAAATATTTGTTCTATAACCTGTCGAGACTCCATAGTGGTTTAATATCCTAGCGCTTCCTATTTTTTATTTCAATTTGTTTTTGAAAAGTGGAGATGTTGCCCAAAGCAACCAATCAGATTCCATTTGACATTCTCTAGTATGCAATAGTTAGATGAGATATAGAATGTGATTGGTTGCTATTGGCAACATCTCCACTTTTCCAGACTCGCAGCTTAGTAAATCTGGCCACAAATATCACAAAGAATAATATATTAAAAAAAATTTACAGTTAACTTTGCCCCCTCCCCTCTTTTTTTTTAACCAGAAATAGAAAATTTACACGGATTAGGAGTATTGATTAAATGAGCAAGAACTCCTGATACTAGCAGGGATTACATATTTAATATAATGGCCTTTCAGATAATAGTATGCTTGTTTCTGCCTTTAATGTGTTATATGTGTCTACACCTGACAATTAACCTGGCTAGATACAGCAGTACCTCAAAATTAAATCAGGTTATGTAAATGGTCTTCCTATAGGTAATTACTATAGTTCAGTAGTTTAAAAAAAGTAGCTATTCATAATCACAAAAATACTCTTGAAAGTGATATTGAATTAAATGTATTTAAGCTTATTGTTAAAATAGCAATATTAATTATATTATGAAAGGTAGGAACACTTAGTTTTTTGAGCTTGTGTTTAGCTGGAGGGCATTTTCTCTGTACAGCATGTTAATTAAGAAACTATTTTATGTATATTAACATTTTCCCTGTTTATTAGCCTTGGGAGAAAGGTTTTCCTATCATTAGGAAAGCAATCAAAAGGTAAAAGCATTACTTTTCTGTTTAATGTTGAGATAAACAGTAAAACAAGGAGAAACACAGTGCTGAATTAAATAAATAAATAAATGAATATCCTATTTGTTTAGAAAATTCACCAATTTTGAAATAAATATGAACAGAGCAGTAGATAAAAATATATAACAATTTATTAAACCACACAGGTAACCATACATACACAATATTAAAATATCAATGAGGTGATAGCTGGCTAATACGGAGCTAAATATATATTTTAGAGGTCTGCAGCAGAGGCAGATGAAGTTCACATTTAGGAATATAGTGCAATTCATTAAATTACCAGAATTTGGATCCAATGCTGAAATTAGGGAGATAGGGAGAGCCCATAAACAATGTAGCATTTATTAACACTGTAGCAACGGTATAGATGAAATGCTGTCCGTGCATTAAATGGTAGAAAGTGTTCAGATCCTCCGGTTCATAAGTTAAAAGCAAGGTGTAACATTTACAGTAGCAAGGTACTCACTGCCGAGTACTGTAGATTCAAATCAATATATGGATAAAGCAGTCCAGGGATAGAGCAGCAAGTGTCCTTTCCAAGGGGCAAGGTAGTAAGGACACAATGAAGGGTACCCGAGGTCTGTGCTCCACAATCATGTGGTTGTGCCTCTTATGTTTGAAGTACACAGTTTGGGATTAATTAATGGGCATTCTTAGAATGGTAATCTTTATTATCTTTTGGTTTTAAAATCGCTCCAATATTTATATGGTCGCAAAGAGGGAATAAAAATCACAATCAAAATAAAATAAATATGGGGGGGGGGCATGGCTAAGCGGCTAATGGAGTAGGTCGCAAAGGACCGAGCTCCTCTACCATCACCCGGCATTTCTACCCGCAAGTGACCCCACGGGACTCCAGGTGCAGTCGGCGCTCAGTACAGGCGGTATGCAGGCGCGTGGGTCTCTCTCCTTGCTGCCGCACTGTCCTCCTGGGATCCTGCTTCTGACTGGCCTGCCGGTGGACTGCCGCTGAGACCCTGGTGCCTGAGGCTGATTTTTTCACGAAGGTACATGCCCTGGTAGTCTAGGTTCTGGCAAGAGTGGGAGAGCCGTTATAGGGCGTGAAAACGCGCCATTTTGGGACACTGCACAGCTGGCGCCATTTTCTACCTGATAGCGGCAGATATAGTGTGTGCTTGGGAATATTATTAGTGCCTATAGCAAGCACTGTGTTGAGCTCTGATCATTGCTTGCAGTTTGGTCATCACCACTGGAAGCTGCCTGGCAGGAACTGGAGTGCCCTCACATAGATACTTTGGCTCCAATCAGTCCATCTTATACTGGCTCTAACCTTAAAGCCTTACCACAACTATAGTGAGTACTACAGAAACAGTTTCTACTCCGTATAAAATTTACAGCTGCGCTCTGTTCATCACCTGCAGGGCAGTTCTTACCATCTGCGGCTGCCTGGGAGTACATACGGACTCTGCACTGTTATTTGCCCGTCAGCGACGCTCTACCTTTACACCTGTGTAGATTGCTGATCTCACTTATACTATACCTTTCTTCAGGACTATTCTCTAATATCATACAGTATTCTGGACTTTGCCGCAGTCAAAAGCCTTTTATTATTGTCTCTGGTGCCAGTATATATTATCCTCTGTTGCCTGCTGACCTGACAGGATGGGCAAACATAATCAAGCAACTTCAGCTGCCGCTAAATTGGAATGCTTCAGCAGAAATGCCGCTAGTAGCTCTCAGAAAGAACATGTGTCGGACCCTCCGGCGCCGGTTCCCCTGGAGGCCGGCCCTTCTCCACCTGCTGCTGACTCTCCCACTCTACAACAAGTGCTTCTTGCGATCACCACGTGCGAGAAACGATTGGCTGACAAAATGGGTGAGGTCCAGGCTGACATATCGCTGCTGTGACAGGACCTTCAACTTACAAGGGAGAGAGTTGGCGAAGTGGAGCACAGAGTCTCGGCGCTTGAGGACGCAATCTCCCCGTTTAAAGTTGAGGTGACCGAGATTAAAGAGCAATTCCATATTTGCAAGGCTAAACTAACTGACCTTGAAGGGCGGTTAAGAAGAAACAACCTGCGCTTTGTGGGCCTTCCAGAGCGCTCAGAGGGCACCCAACCAGAGTTGCTGAAAGAATTTGGCAAGGACGCCTTCTCCCCCCACCTTGCGGTGGAACGGGCCCACAGGATTCCATCGCAGGCCCCGCACCTTTATTGCGAAATTTCTCCATTATAAAGACCGTGATGCTATCCTACGTCTAATGCGGGGGCCTATCAAGGTTGACAATACGGCAATCTCAGCATTTCCGGACTACGCGCTCGACGTTCAAAAGAACAGAGCCCAATTCACACAGGTTCGGCAGAGGCTGCGCAACCTTCAGCTGTCTTACTCCATTTTGTTTCCAGCTCGGCTACGTGTTATGGTGAATTGAGAACCTCACTTCTTTTCCACTCCGCGTGAGGCTGAGGCGTGGTTAGACCGGAATCCACAGCTCAGACCGTCTCCTCCAAGCTAACACCTGAGGACTGCCTACAACTTTTCCGCTGGACTTTCATATAAGAAGCAATTGAGTCCATGTCTAATTAGCACCTACACTAATTCTTCGGACTTTTCTTTGGGTCATGTAAATATCTCCTGACGAATGTAGGGGATCTGTTCCATAGGCGTGTAGTTGCAGCTGTAGGCTGTATAGTTAACGTTTAGGTTTTTTTTTTCTTTTCTTCTAGGTGGGAGAATAAAGTATAGATTTCGAGGGTTAGAGGTTTAGGGGGATCTTTTTGGGGTTGAAGTATACCTTAGTTGTGAAAGGGTATATGGGGTGGGGGGTTGGTTTGGGAGCGGTTACATCTAGAATTGGTTTTCATGTTTGTGAGGTTCTATGTTTTTATTTGCTGTAATGTTCAAGTGTCACTTATCACATGTTTTGCCTTTTATGACAGAGAAGCAGAGTGTCATGATCTCAGCTGTGCCGTGTCGAGCAATCCAGGGATTTTAAGTTTATTTTCTTCGCATGAGTGGTTTCTGGTTGGGGTCTTATCCATCAGTACTGTGAGTAACATCTACACCACATGAGTAGTGGACACAAACACAATCTCTCCTTTATGGTGTGGAATGTCAGGGGGTTAAATGATAGTATTAAACGCTCCTTAGTGCTCAACTATGTAAGGAAAAAAGCCCCAGATGTCATTTGCCTTTTAGAAACCCACCTAGTGGGTAGCAAAATCCTGGCGTTGAAGCGCCAGTGGGTGGGCTGGGCATTCCACTCTACATTTTCCACCTATTCCCGTGGTGTTTCCATTCTTGTCCGAAAACACATTAACTTTCAGATAGAAGATGTACGGTTGGTAGGTTTGTCTGTATTAAAGCACTATTCGATACCTCGCCCCTACTATTGCTGGCACTTTACATTCCTCCACCATATTCTAGCACCCTAATGACCACAGTGGTATCCTACCTAGCCAGGTTTCCGGATACCCCAGCAATCCTCTGTGGCGACTTCAACACTACTATGAACCCTAACCTAGACAGGTGGAGGGAGAGTAATGCGCCCCTGGCGTGTTCTATTTCCCCATTTGCCAGATTGGTGGATGGTTTGGGTCTGAAGAAAGTCTGGCGTATCCGGAATCCCCCTCCAGTTTTCGTGTCATTCTACCAACCACAACTCACTTTACAGAATTGACCTTGTATTATTGTCCCCCAGCCTTTTGCCTTTAGTATCTACAATTGATTACTTACCTAGGGGGATTTCTGATCACTCGCCTATTCTGTTTATGCTTGACGTCCTACACAGTCCGGGCATTAAATTTTGGAAGCTGAACCCGTTTTGGCTCCCGTTAATAGGTCCGGCTGAGGATATTACTGTACTGTGGGATGGATTTTTTGGGGATAACCCTATCACAACCGCACCTGATGTCACATGGGATGCCTTTAAAGCATATATGAGGGGGTCATTTATTCAAAAAGTGGCACAGGTTAAAAAAGGTAGCAGGGAGGCTGAAAGGAAACTGGAACAATGCTGTCGAGACCTAGAAATGGCGTATTTATCTTCCCACTCGCTCTCAGACCGGGTGGCACTGATGAGGGCCCAGGCTGACTGGACGCAGTTTTTGACGAACAAGACCAATCGTAGACTGCTGTTCTCCAAACATAATCAGTATCTGCATGCAGATTCCTGTGGCAGTTATTTAGCATGACTGGCTAGGGATGAACAAGCTGCGAGGACTGTGCTAGCGATTACTGATCACAATAACATAACTCACTATAATGGAACTAAAATAGCAGAGACCTTTCTTACTTACTATAGTACGCTTTATCAGTCACAGGTCACGTACTCTCATGCTCAACTCACTGCATATCTAGACAGGATTAAACTTCCGTTGCTAGATGACAAATCTCGACATTATTTAAACGCCCCCATCACTGAGACTGAGGTGGAGGCGGCCATCGTGGTAATCCCTAATCATAAAGCCCCTGGGAGTGATGGCCTACCAGGAGAGATTTACAAGACACACCGCACCTTCTTTACCACTAAATTGTTGGAGCTCTTTAATTTAATTTTGGGGTTGGGATAGCTCCCTGAGTCAATGTCAGAAGCTCTCATTATTCTTATCCCTAAACCTGGCAAAGATCCTGTCTCCCCTGGGTCATATAGACCCATTTCGCTGTTGCCCACCTATGTCAAAATCTTGGCTAAAATACTTGCCACCAGACTTAACTCTGTGATTGCAAAAGTCATACACCCTGACCAAACTGGCTTTATGCCAGGGCGTATGACAGCAATTAATCTTAGACACCTCTTTATGCGTCTGCAAGTGGTGGAGGGGAGAGAGGATGCTGTAATAGCGTCACTTGACGCGGCAAAAGCATTCGACTCGGTGGAGTGGCTCTACCTTTGGGAGGTCCTTCATCATTTTAACTTGGGACATACTTTTGTTAAATGGATCACTATTTTGTACTCAGCACCCAGGGCACGGATCAGTGTTAATGGTCACACCACTACGCCTTTTACACTGGGTCGGGGGACAAGGCAGGAGTGCCCTCTGTCTCCCGCATTGTTTGCCTTAGCTATTGAGCCGCTGGCTTGTCTCATTCGGGAGACTGAGGAGATTAGGGGCCTTCCCACGGACAACCACCCTGACAAAATCGCCCTCTATGCCGGCGATATGCTCCTTTTTATGGCGGATGCCGGGGACTCTCTGGTCAAGCTCCTACAGGTGGTGGAGGACTTCGGGCGATACGCAGGACTGCATATTAATTGGGATAAATCCCACCTTTTTCCAGTGAATGGCGTGATACCGACCTCCCCTGACCGCTCACACCCCTTAGTCTGGGCCACAAAATTTAAGTACTTGGGTATTTGGATAACAGCTAGCCCATTAGAATACCCTAAGCTTAATATCGACCCAATTACTACATACGTTAAAAATAAAACAAAAATCTGGCAGAAATTGCCCTTAGCTATGACAGGTAGAGTAAATCTTACCAAAATGATCTTGTTACCCAAATATTTATACCCATTACAGCATTCCCCTATATATCTCCCGAACAGAGTATTTTAACTTATTAATGGATACGTTTCATCACTGGTCTGGGCAGGAGATAGAGCGAGGGTGCGATTAACTGTCCTGCAGAGAAACAAGGAAGAAGCTGGTTTGGCGCTCCCAAACTTCAAATTATACTACTTTGCGGCTCAACTGGCCCAGCTGGTTGCTTGGGGAATATTGATGCTACATCAGCATATTTCCTAAAAACATGGGGCGGTCAGGGATGGTCACCGCTGCAAAATCTTCTTGCGTGTAACAGGATGGGAAGGGAGGCCCAGCTGTTGAGGCAGGCCAGATTAATTTGGAAGCAGGCTCATAATCTTTTTGGTGGGGAGGGTTGGGATTAGGACACTCCACTATGGCATAATCAGAAACTGGGTCAGCTGATCTCACTGGAGGGCAGAACTACATGGTGCACTTTTGGTATAAATCAGCTGGGTAATTTATATAGTGTGGGCCCCTCAAATCCTTTGGTTAATTACAGGAGGAGTATCAGGTTCCCCGCCATATGTTCTTCCAATATTTACAGGTCCGACATGCCCTGGGCTCTCAGTTTTGGTCTGGCACACCAACTATTACCTCGTCATCTGTTAAGGCAGTGTTACTTGACTTGTCTACCAAGGGTGCAATTTCATTTATTTATTCCACTCTGAGATCTGCCCAAGCGGGGGCTTTATCGGAACTGAGAGCGAAGTGGGAAGGTGATATTGGGGTGCTGGAGTAGGAGGAGTGGGAGAGTGTCTTGGAGTCTACTAGACAAGCTACAACATCAGTACGCTTCCAGAAAATCCATTTTTATATTCTTCATAGGGTGTATCTGACCCCCCAAAGATTATGTCATCTTGGTAGAAGATCTGATGGTGGGTGTGTGAGGTGTGGAGTCCATCCCGGGACCTTTTGGCACTTACTATGGCTATGTCCTCTAGTGTATCATTTCTGGCTTAATGTTTGGAACATTTCCCTTGAGACTCTGGAGCTATCTCTCCCGCTATGTCCCAAAACGTGCGTGTTCGGCCTGTCACTTGCAGACACTTTGGATAAATCCACACATAAATATGTATTTTCCCTCTTTTCCCTGGCGCAAGTGATAGTAGCCCATAAGTGGCTGGCCGAGGATCCCCCAAAAATAAGGGACTGGATTTCCCTAGTGAATGAGACTTTGGCACACGAAAATTATGTTTTTATGGTCCGTAAGGCATCGCACAAGTTTCATAAGGTGTGGGACCCCGTCTACTACTCGGGTATAATTCCTTTTGTTCCCCAGCTCGACACGGCACACTCCTTATTAGCAATCAGAGATCCTAATGTTATGGATACTAGTAACATTGACGCACACTCTGTTTGAGATACGGTATTTATTGCTTAAATGTATACGTTTGTATTATTTCATGGAACACATGCTGCGCATTGTGTTGCAATGGGTGTGTTATACTCAGGTATTTTGAGTTATAGTGAATCACCATTAGTTAATCATCTTCCCGGTCGCCTTTTTTCTGAAGTGACACTCATGACCTCTTTTGTAACTTGTGTTTTGTTTGTTTTGTTCTATTGTTTTGTTTGTATGTGTTATAAATCTTTAAAAAACGGCAATAAAAAATACATGATTTAAAAAAATAAAAAAATAAATATAACCATATAACAGAGTAATATAAGAGACAATACTATAACAACTGCTCGTTTATATAGCTTTTAAAGTGATATTCTCATAGCAATTAAAAATAACAAAGGACAAACAGGATTTAGCTAATTACATAGATTCTAAAAGTAATTCAGGATAATAGACAATCAGTCATAAGCACTAGATATATTAAGTATTAGTACATAATTTGGCTCAATACATAAATACAGTGTTGGAATATGTGTATGCAATTATAAAGATACATAAAAAATAAAAATAGAAATAGAAAATATATAGATAATGAAAATAAATTAACTGGTACATGATCTTGAAGACTATTTCGACACCAGAAATGACATAGGTTAATACATAATTCCACATAAAATAAATAAGTAAAAAAAATTATACATTTCATTTTCTTAGAGATTATTATTCTAATACCAGAATCAAGAATTTATAAGCTTTGGGATCCACATTAATATTCTAGTTTAGTTTTAGTATTAGTGGTTACTATTATTTTATTTAGTTATTTGTTTAATTCAATTTTGGTTTTAACATAAAAAAATAATAATATAATAAAATAAAAGTTAAAAGATGATAAAAAAAATGATAGAAAAAAAATATTAAGAAATAATAAAAAAAAACTTATATAAAGGATAACTAAAAAGTTAATTAATATCTTGTATCTTTAAATTCTACTGCATCATTCGTTCCATCCAAAATATAGTTTGGAGTTTAAAAATCCAAAAAGCCTCTCGTTGGCATAGCTTGTTGTATCTGTTAACCTCCTATCAGTCAATGTAATATGTTCTACACCACAAATTGTAACGTCTATTGGATTGTTTTGATGAAATTTAGAACAATGTTTATATAGGGAGTTGGTAGTGAGGCCTTTACAGATGTTCCTATTGTGCTCTCTGTAACAATTTATTATTCTAGTAGTTCTGCCTACATACTGCAGAACACATGGGCACTTTTCATTAATAATAAATAATAATAAAAAGTGCACTTGTGGCACTCGGCAGCACAGCATTTCAGGCCAAAGAACAGCTACAGCTCAAAAGTTGAATATAAATCCACTTAGGTCCTTCACAGACTGACAACTCTAATGATGTCCTGAGTTATCATACGGTCGTGAGGTATAGCAGTAAGTAGTACTTTTTGACGCGTTTCATCATCAAAGACGATTTCATCAAAGGACAAATGTATTCAGCAGCTGTAATGATTATTGTATAAATAGAGGATGTTAAAATACAATCGGTCTGTAGCAACCAATCACAAATCATTAAAAACCATGCTGATAATTAACTGCTTCAATCAGTCTGGTTCACATTTTAAAATAATATATATATATAAAATGTAATTCTAATAATAATTACTACAAATTTATTAATAAGCAATGAGAGAAGTCCAAGACACATATCAACTTTACAAATCCATGTTTATCAAATACGTAATTAAAACTATTTAAACAGAGAAAATAGTGGTCACATAATACCACCAATATCATTTAGAAAACGTCAATTAAAATTATCATACCAAACAACTCATATTGTTATTATTGTTTAATCGTGGATGTTAAACCATCCCCAGATAAATAAATAAATATCTTAATTCCTCAAAAAATGGTCATGGTTATATTACCAAATTAATTTAACAATATTTACTCCATGATCATTAGACTATTGCCCTAAATCACAAAAAAATTATCTAATATAATTGGTATGTAAAAACATTTTTTTTTGATAAATAGATATTAATTCACAGCAATGCTTTAAGATGTTATGATATAATTAGTACATTAGGAATGTGTTTTTTTTTTATTTAAACAAGTTTTTAATTAAACAATATATCATAGGATTTTTTCAAATAGATACTTGTTATAACATTGCACAAAGGCGTCATAATATAAATAGTGCAATTAAAAAAGTCATATGGCCGGATCCTGACTTGCGTGCGTCAGGCCACTAACGCACGCAAAATGCGTAAGTGACCTGATTTAACTGGAGGGTGCATGACTACAGATCCGCATGCTTTACTTAAGGCAGGCTTATGGCAGCGTGAGCCAAAGGAAGAGAGGACCTGGAACTCAACAGAGACAAAGTCCAAATCTTCCAAAACCTTTCTACAACAGCTACGGTTGCTTAAACCGCTAACTAACTTACTCCACGACAAGGGCCTTCAGTACAGATGGGGTTTCCCCCTCAGCATTTACACCACCAAGGATAACAGGACAGAGACTCTGCACTCCCTGGAGGACCTCCCTCTCCTCTGAAAAACCCTGGGAATCTTTATACCTCATAAAGTAGAAAAAGGAAACAAAGTTGGACCAATTTAAAGCGCACTAATAGAGAAGGAATATGGTTAATGTAAAATAATGGCTGACATAAATTTATTCCAGTGATAAATGTAGGAGATGTAAAGAAGAAAAAAAATAAAAATAAAATATAACTTTTAATTAGTTAATATAAAAGGTGAAATATGAACCCAAAAAATTAAAATTCACTGCTCGCTATAAATTAGTTCCACAGTATATGATGAGGAGCCTTAGAAAAATTAATCAATAATGTCTCAAGGTGAGGTAACAATAAACAGAAAAATAATGAGGGTGCTAAGGTAACATGTTGATTTAATTTAACATATTAGTAATCAAATTATAATGTAATAGACCAAAAAGCACATATCATTGACAATGCTAGACCAGACACCAAAAGGGCATGCAGGTGCTAAATTAATAGCAATCTAGAGGGAAAATATTTATAGTATCAACATTGTAACATAATTGCAACAAAACAGGAGTAACAGATTCCCCTAGCATGGATGTAATAAGGTAATAACAGAGCAGTGAACGAATAAAAACAAACAACAACAATTCGTTCACTGCTCTGTTATTACCTTATTACATCCATCCTGGTTTCAGTATATAGTTCTATGACTGGGCACTTAGATGTAGAATAGGTTCATTTATACTCCGTTTGTCACGGAGTGAAGTCCCGCCGTGAGGCGGCTAGGCACTTTTTTAGGGACAGTTCATGCTTTTTTAGACCAGGGAGTTTAGAACCTGATGGATGTTAATTTTTCCACTTGTAATTTATTTTTTCAGATTGCTCTGCTCCTTTTTGGTCATGTTGGCAATACTGGGAATGATGCATAACTGTCAAACTAGGGGAATCTGTTACTCCTGTTTTGTTGCAATTATGTTATAATGTTGATACTATAAATATTTTCCCTCTAGATTGCTATTATTTACCAGCTGCATGCCCTTCTAGTGTTTGGTCTAGCATTATCAATGATATGTGCTTTTTGGTCTATTACATTATAATTTGATTACTAATATGTTAAATTAAATCAACATGTTACCTTAGCACCCTCATTATTTTTCTGTTTATTGTTACCTCACCTTGAGACATTATTGATTATTTTTTCTAAGGCTCCTCATCATATACTGTGGAACTAATTTATAGCGAGCAGTGAATTTTTATGTCAGCCATTATTTTACATTAACCATATTCCTTCTCTATTAGTGCGCTTTAAATTGGTCCAACTTTGTTTCCTTTTTCTACTTTATCATGTATTAGGACCAATGTGGCAGCACCCCTCGTCCATATGCTTTACTAGCTTGGTTTTGCTTGGGTGTGATATTATTATAATTGCGTTATTTAGTGATATTTGGTATAGTTGATACATTGGTTAAGTATCTAACATTTAACTAATGTTAATTATCAATTTACAATCAAATATTTCACACCTAACTAATGTTAATTATTATTTTACAAGCTACAGAGGGTTTGGTAGATACCACTACTAATCTTATTGTGTATTGCACTGTGCGGTTCCATATGTAACCAGGTTTTGCATTTCCTGTGATTTGGAAACTGATTACACATTTTTTGAATGAATCTTTATACCTCTCCTGACTGATTAGAAATGTTTCCAGACAGACCTGAGCCCAGCCATGGGTCCCCGAGAAACAGATTGGCAGCCAGTTATAGGTTGTCGCTGGAGAACTCCTCGTCCCAGCCAGAGAACAGCCATGCACTGATGACATGGCTCCACAACACATATGCCGGCACTGGTCTACTAGGATCACCCACAAACTTTCTATGATCCTATCAAAATGCCTTGGTTTCTTTGGACTGCTCTCACCCTACTTCCCGAGTTGATTCATATCCTTCAGAGTACTTAGTTTCCTAAACACTTCCTGTGCGGATGAACATCCTCTCTCTTTTCAACCTCACCCTCAATAGCCCTTGTTGATAGTTTTGCTACTGTTTATAGGCTCATTTATTGGAGTCTAGTTGTTGTTTATGTTGTTGTTACAGGCTTGAATCCCAAAGTCACACCCTCTTATGGGGTGCTGGTTCCGTACATACCCCAGTGCATAAACCTGCTAGGTCACCCGTGTAATGGGCACTTCGCCTCGACCCTACACCCCAAGTGGTAACAAAACTTGGCCTCCCAACGTCAATTCTGTGCTCTTGGACTTGGCAGCCAGTTTTTACCTATCTATTCTTACTGCTTACGCATTCTCCCTTTTCTCTCCCTTTTTCTTCTGTCCCCTCCCTCCCACACCACCATGAACAGTGTTGACACTACGTTCCCTACATTCTAGCAGCTTTACTCTACAACTATTCTTCATTCCTGATGACATGGCATCGCATTTGTTCCAACTAACCTCTAATGGCTAGTCCTCCCGAACACCTAAGGGTTCTCACCGTCAATGTACAGGGCCTTAACATGCATAAGAAATTATCTACCCGGCTCCGACACCTTTGCTCTGAAAGAGTCAATGTCACCTTTATACAAGAGACACATTTTCAGAAATCAAAACCCCCCAAATTCACGATCAATTTTATCCCACCTCACTTTATAGCAACTACTCTGGAGGTAAATCCAGGGCCATTCTATTCTCTTCTCTAAATGCATCCCTGTGACAGAGATGCAATCGACTGACTTGGGAGATGGACATGGTCTGGATCATGTAGGCATCTTAAAGGAGGGCACCCTGGTCCTCGGTGGTGATCTTAACTGGGCATTGGACCCACGCATCGACTTCGAGGAATGTGCAATGCCCTCCATCAGCATCAGCTTGTCAACACCTGGTGCCTCACCCACCCAGATGAGAGGGACTACACCTTTTATTACCACAAGTACACCACATACATGCGTATTGACTATATCTTCATCCCCCACTCCACACTCCACCACCTTATGAACACAAGAATAAGGAACATCACTTGGTCAAACAAGATTAGGAGCTCTTTACTCCACCCCCTCAGCCACAATCAAGAATCAAGATCACCAATGGCACATGCTAGCATTGCCCCTTCTCTCCTCTATTGTTCATCCTATGCATGGAAACCCTAGCCATCACACTACGCTCCTCGTCCGACATCGTGGGGGTCTACATCAGAGGTAGGGAATGCAAGCTTGCAATTTTCGCAGATGACCTACTCTCATTAACCCCGTAACCTCCCTCCCCTCCCTGTTTTCGACATTCCAGTGCTTTGGTCACCTCTCTAATTTCAAGATTAACATGGATAAATCAGTCTCACTAGGTATCCACTTACCCAATGGTCTACATGCAGGACTGGTACATGCCTTTATCTTTAAATGGGAACTGAGTAAGATGATTTATCCTGGCATCAACCATACTCTTGACCCATTACAGTTATTCTTCGCCAATTCCCCCCACCCTCTCCATAATAGAATGCGATCTGTCCACCTGGACTGCCAAGCAGTTTTCATGGCTTAGCAGGATTAATATAATAAAGATGAATATTCTGCCCCATATCCTATATCTTTTTTAGACCCTTCTAATCCATATTCCAAACTCCTTTTTTAAGGGAGTGGTTGTTTGTCTGGCAGGGGAAGCCTCCAAAATGCAGGGCCAAAATCATGTTCCATAATAAACTTAGGGGTGGCCTTCAACTCACCTACCTTAAAGGCTACTACTGGACGGCTATACTCACTAGAGTGATGGACTGGTGACGTTAAAATAATGGAAGGACTTAGAGTCTGAGATCTCTCCCACCCCCCTCCACATCCTAACATGGCTCACAACACTATCTTGCATCCAACACCCCACCATTGCCCCACAATCACTTGCTGGAGGTTCCTCCACTCCAAAGCAGATCTGTCCTCTCCTCATTCTCCCCTCACTTCACTTAAACATAACAGGGACTTCTCTCCAGGGAAAACTCCCAGAAACTTTACACATTGGACCACCATAGGAGACCTTCAGGTGCGGCAGCTGATGCGGGGGTGGGGGGGGGTCTTGCACACCTACCATGTGGCTCAATGATAATATGTTCTCCCACATACCGAATTTTGAAAAAACACTTGAGCATCAGACATTATCTGACTCATGATGGGCCACTGATGAGGTGGAGGCATTGCTTGAAACCGTTTGAGGAGCTTTGCACCACTGAGAATGCTTCTACGTGCATGCTCTCAAAAATCTTCAGACAGTTCCTAGAGGATCTTTTCTCTTCAGATATGTGGAACTGGAATTTTAAGCTTACCCAATTGACTGATTGGAGCAAGACCTTCCGTGTAACTTCTAAATGCTCCCTCAGCTTCTCAATTAGGGAGACACAATTCAAGATATTATCTCAATGGTACAGAGTGCCCTCCCTGATCCACTGCTTTCTACCTTCATATCCAGATACCTGTTGGCGTTGCCAGGCTGATGTAGGAACCTTCCATGACTTGCCAGCTTTTGGCAGGAGGTGAAAGGAAAAAACACACAAGATTTTACACTCTGACATACCTTAAGGTCCAGAGTTTTGGCTCCTATCCTTCTATAACATCCCCTTTAAGGTCTATAAAAAAAATCCCTCCTAAAACATTTGAACAACTCAGTGTAAGCTGTAATTCCCACCAGGTGAAAAACAGCTCTCTCCCCCCCCCACATTGAAGGACTGGATTAAGAGGGTTGACCTATACATGACAATGGGTGAACTATTCACGACAGTCAATGGACTTTACCCTGAATTTCGAGACACCTGGCACTACTGGCTTGAATTCCAGCACACCCCTGATTACTCCCTGACTACCGGTTCACTGGATTGACTTCCGTACCCCTCCTCTCTTTTCCTGACTCGACTCCCATGACTCAGCATGACTGAGGCCTCTCCAACAATCCTCACCACAGACACCTGCTCTGCAGTTGCTGCCAATTAGCAACAACTCTCGCACTATTGCTCACCACTGTCACCCCCTCCCCCTTCTCTGCTCCCCTGCTCAATCTCCCCTTCTCTTTCTCTCACTATCTCTCTTCTTCAGGACATACCCAATCAAAGGTTCTGCAGTGAGAAAATTATATAAGACTTTCCTAACCTATATTAAAACTTGGGTTTCACTGTCGAGCTGATTTTGTCTAAACCAAATGTTGTCCTTTTCCAAATTAAAAGTGTTTTTTAATCGCAAATGGTAGGTTTAATGAGAGTGGCCGTATTCAGACCACCGGACGTATATGCACATACGTCGAGTGTTTACCGAAATTGTATACTGCGCATGCGTAGTCATTTTTTTACGTAATCTACATATCTCTTTGGTACGTAGATTGAATATATGCGGTCTTTAACACAGCATATACGCAATCTACGTACCAAAAATATACGTAGATTACGTTAAAAAATTACTGCACATGCGCAGTAAACAATTTCAGTAAACACCGGATGTATATGCAATATGTCCGATGGTCTGAATACGACCCAGTGATTTTATCGCTTTATCTCTACCAGTTATTGATTGTCTATGTTTTTTGACCATTGTATTAGTGGTTATTTTTAAGAGATTGATGCTTTGTTACATTAAAGTGTGATTATTATTTATCCTATTACCCTTTGAGCTATTGCCTGCAAGTCTGGCGCAGAGTATATTTCATTAATAACATAGATTGAGAATGGCCATTATTTTTACAGGTTAAATCCTTAATAGTATCCTTAAGGATAAAGGTTATCCATTGGAAATTTTAGATAAACCTTGGGAAGAAGTAAACTTAATGGAGAAAACTCTATGCTGGAGATGATTAGAAACAAGAACAAGAACTTGAATAATGATAATAACCTCAATAGGGAGAATAATGTAAGTAAGGCTGATTCTATTGACGGGGGAAATCAGGATGAGCAGGGGATGTTTGTTCCCAGAAAAGATGATGATATTAATCTGGCATTTGTCTCTAGATATAATTTATGTGCAGGTCAAATTAGAAGAATTATTACAGCAAGCTTTCCCATCTTACATCAAGACCCCACTTTTAGAAATATACCCCCAAAAAATCCCAAATTTTTTTTTAGAAAAAATGTTAATTTGAAAAACATTCTTGCACCATTAGTTCTAATGCCCAAAGACTTTAATTACCATTAAGGATTTAACCTGTAAAAATAATGGCAATTCTCAATCTATGTGGCTTCCTACACAAATAAATGCATAGAAATGCAATAATTCTAGATGTATCACTTGTAAACATATTGTACATAGAACAAGTGAACTAGAATTTAATGGTAAAAAATAAAAAATCTGAGGGTTTATTAACTGTCCATGTAATAAACTTTATGTAGGACATACCACTAGGCCTCTTAGATAATGTTTCCTAGAGAACTGAAGGAATGTTTTGAATCATGTCAATAATCATAGTGTTCCAAAACATTTTATGGAGCATTTATAGGAGAAATCCAGATGCACAGGGGGTCTCAATGATGCCATTGATCTAAATGGCATCTGTCATAAAAAAATCTGGTCTTTAAAAGAATGTTTTTGATACATTACACTTTAGGCCTACTCCTTTTCTTTGCACTACTATATGTTTCTCTTTTATTATAATTTACTATTGATACTTTGAATTGTGATCAATACCTACCTGTGATTTGAATATCTGCTTTATTGTTACATTGACATCTTTACAATTTATCAATAGATTCCTCACATAACATTTTATGGTAATTGATTTTGTTCCATGGAACTATAACTCCTTTTTACTGCACTATTTGTATTATGACACCTTCGTGCAATGTTATAACAAGTATCTTTTAAAAAAAAAATTCTATGATATATTGTTTAATTAAAAACTTGTTTAAATAAAGTTAAAAAACCTATTCCTAATGTATTAATTATATCAATGGAAATTTAGAAGTGACGGTATGCACATTTAAAAGTGTCAGTATGACAATTTTGAAATAATGGAAGAGAAATAATGGAAGTTTATTGCTTTTCAATTAAATCAGTAGTAGAAGTGACGGTATGGCATACCTCTTCCTCCCCCATATAATCCCTCATTTCGAGCCCTAAATTATAGCATAACATCTTGAAGCATTGGTATGAATTAATATATATTTTTCATAAAGAAAGAAATCCCTTTTAATATAGAGATTAATTAGTATAAGGCGGAACTGTTATTCTGTCATCATATTTCAATAAGGATTACTGTATCATTTTAAAAAAATGTATGATTTGTTATTTTAAATACCAATTATATTAGATAATTTTTTGTGATTTAGGCAATATTCTAATGGTTAATCTTTTAAGTGGTCTCACAATGTGTCTTGGATCATGGAGTAAATATTATTAATTTAATTTGGTAATAGAACCTTGACCATTTTTTGTGGAATTAAGATAATTATTTATTAATTTATCTAGGGATGGTTTAACATACACCATTTAATAATAATAATAATAATAATAATAATAATAATAATAAAAATAACAACAACATCAACAACATGAAGTGTTTGGTAAGATAAATTCAATAGCTTTCCATTGGGGTTTATTAACGTTTTGTAAATGATATTGGTGGCATAATGTGACCACTATTTTCTCTATGTATTTGATAAACATGGCTATGTTAGGTTAATATATGTGTCTTGGACTTCTCTCATCGCTTATTAATAAATTTTACATTTTGCCTGTTGTACCTAGAACTTTGCTATCATTCAAAAATAGAGTATTCAGATGTAATGGATGCGTGAACTGTCAATTCCTTATGCAAAGGGAAGAGTTTACGCATCCCAATAAAGAATTTACTTTTAAGATGAGAAATCATATTCCACTATAAAGAGTATATTTTTCTGCACCGGCGCAGAGATGTGAGAGTCAAAACTTTATTACAGTAACAATATTTTAATATAATAACATTGAAATTCAGTGGTGCTGCTGTGATTCACATTAATTTGGGAACAAAAGGAGAAAAAAGGAATCACTAGTGCGCACTCTTAGGAACCCTCACAATCTCTGATGAGATAATAAAAAATTAAATTTTATTAGATACATTTAAAATTAATAAACAACTTGCGAAATATAAAAGAAAATAGGAAGGTGTATAGAAGTTAGAAAAGTGATTCAAATATACTGAAAACTCTAGCCTCCTTATTATCAGCCTGTATTAACCTAGTGGTTGTATAGCTGTATATGAAATATAGATCTCATTCTACCTAGGGTTAAATTGTCTATGAGAAGGACCCCAAAATGCAAAATAATTGTGAGCCCAGAAAGTCAATAATTACCCATGGTGAAGTAACATAATCTTAGATGTATAACCAAATTAATAGATGTAATAGTAGCTCCAATATTGGGCCAGATCCAGAACAACGCTTGTGAGCGAATTTACGCGTGGCGGAGACGTAAAAACACCTTTTAGTAAGTACTGCACATGCGCAACATAGAAAATACGCTCAGTAACGTAGCGTAATTGTGAACGTATGGGCTATTCACGTATGTGTCACGTAAATACTTACGTGTGGGCGTGCCAATTTTACGTGAGTCCAAAATACGTCTGAAATACGTTAAGTAGGCGGGGATTTGTATTTAAAGTGTACAGTATGGGCGTGCTTAGCTGCGTAAATACGTGTTGCCCATACGTACGTGTGCGGATCACTGCGGTTACATTGCCAAAAGTTAAGGTAGGGTTTGAAAAGCGTATCTTGACAAAATACGTACATTCAAGGGGTGTGCCAAGGGGAGTGTATAGAAGGTACGCACGTGAAAATACGCTACGCGAGTAAATGTACGGCAAACGTAGTTCTGGATCTACCCCATTGTTAGTAGTCTGAAAAGACTAATTCCCTAATCATTTTAATTTAACACAATAACAGACCAGGGTGATTGTATAATAATGGCTAAAATAGCCTGCATAAAATGAATTGAATTATTGTCAGGCTGGTTCAAACATCCAACCCCAACCACTTAATAAAGGAGATTGTTATACTAGACAGGGATTGCTGAGATATAAATCCACATGAAGCTAAACCAGCTTCTTGTAAATGCAGAGCTGGCTCCGTTTAGTTAGTTAAATAAACCAGACTATTAACATCAATAGGAGTCTTATATAATGAATTGAAATATAGTGTCAACAGATTTGGATAGGATAATAATACTAATACAATGAGCACTAGTAACAAGGGTAGTATAGAAGCATCGGAAGTCTGGAGCACACACGCTGTGCAAATCAAGCCAGCTCCTTGTAAATACAAGGCTGGCTTTGCTTTAAATAAATGAACCTAACTGATAGCGTTAGTAGGAGTCTGTTTAGTGGCTTATCATGCAGCGCCAGCTCATAGAGAGAAAATTAAAGGTAGACTGAAGTTATTAAGTTAATTTTTGCTAACAACAAGGTATAATGAATATAGAGGCATCGGAGGTCTAGAGTACAAACGCCTACACACGTTTCGCTGGGAACATGTGTAATAGGTCTTATATGGAGAGGAGTCGAGCTTAAGGGAAAGTATCAGCCTATCAAGTTTCTGCTCACAGGCAAACCCTCCGTCTCAGTCTATCCGCTGAGAGGAGGTGTCAATCACACTGTTGCAAGAAAAAAACATTACACAGAAAGCAAAAAGTAGCAAGGATAAAGAATATATCATCCTATAACACGGAACAAAGTCTATAAGGAGGCCAAACTGATTATCCAGGATTTAGAAGAAACATTACTTTTAATCTGAGAATAATAATAAATAAATAAATAGATAAGTAAATAGTAGGTATATAGTTGATTGAATCTGAGTATAATGAGTACAAATATCTCCAGTAGAATGAATTATAATAGTTCATATACTGTGATCAACATAAGATTTATACATAAATATAAATTAAGAAATTAATAAAAAATGATTTAAAAAAATTAATTATAGGCTAAATAGAACCAATATACAAATAGAGAGAATCGTGATCATTTAATATTAACAAATTAATTATTAAAATTACAATTACTGTAAAATAGTTCTTTCTTAATCCCTACTTCCCCTATTTATATCTTTAATCTTTACTTTGAATTTTAAATCATGAAAAAACTGAAAAATAAATAACCAGGTCAAATTTAATATTATGAATATAATAATAATAATAATAATAAACATAATAATAAAACATCTGAAGCATAAATCTATCTATGTTATCAGATATCTCCAAGATATCTTTACTCATAATTCTTTGTACATTCCTATATAGATTTAATAATTTTCAAGAATTCATTTAGTAAATATCTATTATATATAAAGATATATATTAACCATTACAAATATAATATATAGCTATTGTTCTCATTAAGTCCTTTCAGGCTAATGGGGTCCATTTGGAATATCCATTTAGCTTCATGTTTGGCCAGTTCCTCAGAGATGTCTCCGCCTCTAACCCCTAAATGAATCCTTTCCAAAATAAAAGCTTTCAATAGAAAAGGATTAATCATGTGGTGTGACAATTAATGTCTTGCCACTACTGTCAATTGTTTGTTATTCATTTTATCTTTAGGGGTATTCCTAATGTTGCCCACATGTTCCAAAAGCCTTCTTTTGAAAGGCCGGCTAGTCATCCCAATATACTTCAGTCCACAAGGACAGAATAAACACTAGATTACATTTTCTGATTCACAATTTACTGATTCTTTGATATTCCATATTTTATTGAATCTGTCTTTAAAATGTTTTTTATCTGTCATGAAAATGCAACCCTTACACTGGCCACAGTTTCTAGATCCAGGAAAACGACTGGGATGTTTCTGATGTCTTACAAAATGACTATGGGTTAGGAGGTCTCCCAAATTCTTTGCTCTCCTCCAACAAATAGAGATTTTATTTTTCATACGGATTTTTAACACTGACCCCGCAAAAACAGCAACCAATTCAGTATTACATTTATCAAGTGCTCATTTTCCCCCAGTGTTAAAGGGAATACCTAAAGGAGAATATTTAAGAGTCAGACGAAACTGTTCAATGGAAGAAACTTCAGCTTAGGATCCAAAGAATTGGAACAAAGACTTACACAAAGAGGTTATCCGAGTAAAACTTTGAAATCAGCCTATCACAAGGCTAAAACAACAGACATAACCACTTTGCTACATCCATCTACCAGTAAAACAACTATAAATTCTGGAGATGAAGTCCGTATGATTGAAACTTTCTGTCCTCAATATAAATTAATTAATCACATTTTTCAAAAACATTTGAATATACTAAAAACTGATCCTGACCTTAATATCTGTTTGAAAAATAAAATCCCTATTTGTTGGAGGAGGGCAAAGAATTTGGGAGACCTCCTAACCCATAGTCATTTTGTTAGACATCAGAAACATCCCAGTCGTTTTCCTGGATCTAGAAACTGTGGCCGGTGTAAGGGTTGCGTTTTCATGACAGATAAAAAACATTTTAAAGACAGATTCAATAAAATATGGAATATCAAAGAATCAGTAAATTGTGAATCAGAAAATGTAATCTAGTGTTTATTCTGTCCTTGTGGACTGAAGTATATTGGGATGACTAGCCGGCCTTTCAAAAGAAGGCTTTTGGAACATGTGGGCAACATTAGGAATGCCCCTAAAGATAAAATGAATAACAAACAATTGACAGTAGTGGCAAGACATTTCTTGTCACATAACAAGAATAATCCTTTTCTATTGAAAGCCTATATTTGGAAAAGTATTCATTTAGGGGTTAGAGGCAGAGACATCTCTAAGGAACTGGCCAAACATGAAGCTAAATGGATATTCCTAATGGACTCCGTTAGCCCGAAAGGACTTAATGAGAACAATAGCTAAATGTCATATTTGTAATGGTTTATATATATATCTTTATATATAATAGATATTTACTAAATGAATGCTTGAAAATTATTAGATCTATCTAGGAATGTACGAAGCATTATGAGTAAAGATAACTTAGAGATATCTGATAACATAGATAGATATATGCTTCAGATGTTTTATTATTATGTTTATTATTATTATTATTTTTATATTTATTATTTTTATTTTTATTTATAATTTTTTATTATTATTTGTTATTATTTTGGTTTTCTTCATATATTCTGTATAACACTTGACCAATTTCCTGAATAATAATTTATCTAGACTGGGTCAACTACTAACATATTTTTTTCATTACAGTGTAGATTTCCATACCTGCATATTATATTTATTTATATTTTAGTATTAATTTATTAGCTAGCACTTTGCACTTTCACTATTTATATTTATGGTTTATGCACTATTTTTTCTATTATATTCCTGTTACAATTTTAGCATCACTTTACACATCAATTCCATTCACCACATCATAATCTCTCACAGTCAACACTTTCATAAAATGTATTGTAATGAATTTACATCTTATTACGTTTAGCACATATATCACTTTTTTAGATTTTATTATATTTTTTATAACAATTTTTTATAACTACACTAATTTTATTACAGGTATTTGCCTTATAATGGACTATATCTTGTTACAATTAATTAATATTAAATTTGACCTGGTTATTTATTTTTCAGTTTTTTCATGATTTAAAATTCAAAGTAAAGATTAAAGATATAAATAGGGGAAGTAGGGATTAAGAAAGAACTATTTTACAGTAATTGTAATTTTAATAATTAATTTGTTAATATTGAATGATGATGATTCTCTCTATTTGTATATTGGTTCTATTTAGCCTATAGTTAATTTAAAAATATTTTTTTTTTTATTAATTTCTTAATTTATATTTAATCTTATGTTGATCACAGTATTTGAACTATTATAATTCATTCTACTGGAGATATTTCTACTCATTGTACTCAGATTCAATCAAATATCTACCTACTATTTACTTATCTATTTATTTATTTATTTATTTATTATTATTCTCAGATTAAAAGTAATGTTTCTGGCGGGCGGGGCTTGGATGGCAATGGAGTAAGTTGCACGTTGCCTGTGCTCCCTCTCCAATATCCGTGTATATATCCTTTTTTGCTGGATTGGCTCCCCCTGCTCCTTTTATTTGCCACTCCATGTGCCCTGCTTACCTGCCCTGGTTCCGGCTGTGCTCTCATCCGACGGCGTGGAGCCCCTGAGCTGCCGCAGCTTTCCTCAGAGAGACGGGCCCCTCCGGTTCCTCGGACGCGGCGGCGCCCACGTGGGGAAGTATTCTCCCGTTCTGGTGTGTCTCCTGACCTGGCTCCGTGACACGCGCTTCCCTCGGTGGTGCTGGCGTTGTGGTGCGGTGTGGGATCCTCTCCCCCTCCAGGACGGCCTGCTGACTGGGACCCGTTTTGGTGCGAAGGCTGGCTGCTGGGCGCCATCTTGAGCTGGCAGTGCAGGAAGGTAGAGAGGAATGCTGTGCTGGATGCTGTTGGAGGACGAAAATTGCTGACCACCTTTAGGTTCCACTGTCTGATATATAGTTGAGGCTGGCTGAGGGGCATTTGAGTGGGGCTCAGCTGCTGATAAAGAGGCCCTTGCCATCTCTATTGGGGACTTTGCTGCCTACTTTACTACTGGCCTCTCACTACCACTCTCACCTCATCCTGAACTCTGCAAAGGGGATCTGGCATAGATTTTATGGTGGTAAGGTGCCTGTTTGAGACCTGCCTACTCTTATATACAGTGCCTTAATTACTGCTCTTTAACAAGTGTCCCTGTTCAGTGTCTGCATTATTCTGCTTCACCTGGAGAAGTCACTCTGTCTCTCCCTATATTGTGCCTATCCTGCATTGTGGCTTGCAAGCTATCACCCTACCACTGTTCCTGGGAACCATAGGTGTGCCTAAAGTGGAGTAAATCCTGTTATACATACGGAAACCTTGGTGTTGTCTATCTCTGCCCTTTATTGCACAGTTACCTTCTGATATTGAAGCCTATATCTCTCCATATTACTGTGCCCAATAATTACTCAATTGTGTCTACAATGGGCAGATCGGATAAATCCGCCGCAGCGGCAGCCACACTGGAGAGATTTGCCCGTCAATCTACCAGTGCCCCTCCGCCCAGCCCACCTGCTTCTTCAGAACCACTGAGCCCGCGACCCCTGGAGGGCGCAGCGAGTTTGGATACGGTCTCCCCGCAGCAAGTTCTTTTGTCCGCTATCTCAGCTTCAGAGAAGACTCTGATGAGTAAAATTGGCAAGGTGCAGGTCGATATCTCGCTCCTCAGACATGATTTACAACAGATCAGAGAAAGGGTCTCTGACACTGAGCGCCGCATTTCCACCTTGGATGATATTGTGGCCCCTGTGCCGGGACGGCTTGCTAGTTTAGCATCCGAAGTTGATCAGTGTAAGCAAAAGCTGATGGATATGGAGGGACGCCTACGCCACAATAATCTTCGGTTTGTCGGCCTGCCGAAGAGGAAGGAGGGTAATGATCCAACTGCCTTCCTTGAAAACTGGCTGACGGAAGTGTTTGGCAGAGAGTCCTTTACGCCACAGTTTGCGGTGGAGCATGCCCATCGGATTCCAGCACAGGCGCCGGTCCCTGGAGCGCCTCCGTGGACCTTCATCGCTAAGTTTCTCCACTTCAAGGACAGAGATACGCTGCTTCGTCTCATCCGTACCAGAGGGCAACTTCAGATCGACAACCAGCCAGTTTCGGTTTTTCCGGACCTCACACTGGATATACAGAAATCTCGAGCCCAATTTACTGCTGTCAAGCGACGTCTCCGGGAATTACAGTTACCCTATGCCATGCTGTACCCCTCACGGCTCCGTGTTGTGGCTGATGACTCTACAGTGTTCTTTAATACACCACGTGAGGCTGAGGCCTGGCTGGAGAGGCGCACGGGCCGCCGTGTCTGATGTCCTGGATAAGTACTGTATAATTGCTGTATAATTGTTTGCCCTTCTCTGGGTTCTACCTGGGGACCCTAGGTGCTCTAATATCCTGTGATGTTATGCCGTTTTACCACCTTTATTGCTGGTTGAGTCCAAGAGATAGATTTTCGGGGTTTCTCTTTGGATGTTTTTCCTATGCTTATTCGTTACTTTGGCCCAAGAGATTCGGTATATTCTCTGTAGTGTACAGCTCCGGAGCTACCCTACATTCTGTTTTTCTTTTTTCCTTGTTATTACGGGATTGGGGCACAGGGGAGAGTTGATCTATCATTAGAGGGAGCTCACCTTCTAGTAATAGCCTTAAGTTTAGTGGTATTAGCCCCCTTAGTTAGTTTCAATTGCTTAAAGTATTAAGCTGTAGTGTTCGGGTTAAGGGTGGGGAGAGTTGTTTTTAAGGGCCATAGGTATCCCATTGGTTATGGTGGGTATACAGGGTGGGAGTGGGTGGAGGGGGTTATGGTTTAAGATGGTGTGTATTCATGTATTCACTCAATGGTCTGTTTCTGTTATGCTAGCAGTGGTTGAATGCTCTTATTGCAAATTTGTACTGTGGGCAGTAACCTATAGTATTGTACATGTTCTATCCGTGAGGTTCTTTCTCCATGCGCTGTTATGTCACAAGATGCTAGGAAAGAAGATTTGACCCTGCTGGTTTGGAACACGCGGGGACTCAATGATAAAATTAAGCGTTCGCTGGTCCTCACTCAGCTTCGGCAATCCCGGGCTGACATTATATGCCTGCTTGAAACACACTTGGTGGGGGGTAAGGTTATGGTTCTGAAACGTCCCTGGGTTGGGTGGGCCTATCATGCCACATATACCAGTCATTCTAGAGGAGTCTCTTTGCTGGTCCGCAAGCACCTTCATTTTAGTGTTGACCAGGTCCAAATAGATATGCATGGTCGATTTGTTTTCTTACATGCTAGGATCTCCTCTGTCCCATATGTCCTATTAGGTGTCTATATACCTCCCCCGTTTAATCATGAGGGGCTGCGGAAGGCGGCAGTATTTATGTCCTCTGTGCCTGAGACAAGAGTAATATGTCTCGGTGACTTTAACAATATAATGGACAATCACTTAGACAAATGGAATGAGCACACTAATCTGGCAACCCCGGCCCCCACTGCCTTCTCTAAGCTTGTAAGTGAGATAGGTCTGGTAGACGTTTGGCGTTTTTATCACCCACATCAAAAATATTTCTCGTGCCACTCTGCCACTGATAATGCTATGTCTCGCATTGATTTAGCATTGGTGTCTTCTAATGTTACCCCCCATGTGTTAGAGGAGCGATATTCGACAAGGGGGGTGTCCGACTATTCTCCACTGCATCTTAAGATAACTCTAGATACCATTAGGGGCATAAGGTTCTGGAGACTGAATCCCTTTTGGCTCACGCGTATGGGGGCGGGGCTAGATTTGATTATAATCTGGGAAGAGTATTTTCGTACTAATGACGGTTCTGCCTCGGCTGTGTCTGTGTGGGAGGCCTTTAAGGCAGTTCTAAGGGGCTCTTTCATTAAGGCTGTGGCATTCTTCAAGACATTCCACCGTCGTAAAGACCAAGAGCTGGAGCAGCAATGTGGGGAGCTGGAGGCTAGATACCTTGCTTCGGGGTCGGTTGAGGACAGGCAGGCCTGGTGCTCAGCTCAAATACAGTGGCTGGATCTCTTATATGATAAATCAAAAAGGCACCTGCTATTTGCCAGGCATTCTTTGTACTCTCAGGCTGATGCAGGTGGTAGTTATATGGCCTGCATGGCCAGAGACCTCTCTGAATCAAGCGTTATTCCGGCAATAATGGATAGGGCAGGTAACGTATGTAAATTGGAACCGGATATTGCAGAGGTCTTCTGTCAATATTACATTGCATTATATGCCACTAAGGCTTCGTATGCGCCTACATAATTATCTGACTATTTGGACCCGCTGGTGCTGCCCACCCTCCCGCATGACTCAGTTGTTATGCTTGAGGAGCCCATTACTGAACTTGAAGTGGTTGCCGCAATTAAATCCTTCCCCCTGCGTTAAGCCCCAGGTATTGATGGGATTCCTATAGAGGTGTACAAGCAATTTAGTGAATTTTTTGCCCCGCTCTTACTTAAGCAATTTAACCTTTTTCTTGATTCTGGCTCCCTTCCTGCCTCTATGTCGGAAGCCCTTATGGTCAACATCCTTAAGCCGGGTAAAGACCCACTCCACCCTGAGTCATATCGTCACATCTTCCTGCTATCTACAGACGTGAAGGTACTGGCTAAGATACTAGCGGTGCGGTTAAATTTAGTTATCACTCAAATCATTCACCCGGACCAGACGGGCTTTATGCCCGGAAAGTCCATGGCTACCAACCTGCGGCGTCTATTCAGCCATATCCAGCTATCCAAAGATGCGGCCCCGGGAGCTGCAGTGGCGTTGTTAGACGCTGCCAAAGCGTTCGACTCAGTGGAGTGGGTCTACCTGTAGAGGGTGCTACAAAAGTTTGGTTTTGGGCCTAAATTTATTGCCTGGGTGCAATTGTTATATTCCGCTCCTGGGGCGCGGGTTAGTGTTAATGGGCATACTACGGCACCCTTTTCCCTAGGAAGGGGCACGAGACAGGGCTTTCCATTGTCCCCGGCTTTGTTCGCCATTGAGCCCCTGGCCTGTTTAATTAGATCTCATCCTCGGATTTTGGGCCTGCCGATTGGTGACCATCTGGATACCATTGCTTTATATGCGGACGACATCCTGCTCTTTCTTGCGGATGTTGCGGCCCCAGTGGACAGCCTTCTCTCAACGATAACTACTTTTGGTAAATATTCTGGCCTTAAGATTAATTGGGATAAGTATAGCCTATTTTCCTTAGATGCAGCCTCTACCCAAGTAACCCTTTCAGGGTGCCCATTGCAGTGGACTAACCATTTTAAGTACCTGGGCATTATTGTAACACCTTCTGCTTCCGATTATGTATCCTTTAACCTGACTCCTGTTATGAACTTTTTCAAGCATAAATCCCACGTCTGGAAGAAGCTCCCGCTATCTGTCACGGGCAGAATAAATCTGGTTAAAATGGTGATTCAGCCGAAATACCTCTATGTCTTACACCATTCTCCTATTTACATTCCCCAAAAAATTTTCTCCTCTATTAATAGTCTCTTGTCCTCATTTATATGGGCTGCCCGTAAACCCAAAATTAAGCTACAGACACTAATGCGCAGTAAACCTATGGGGGGTTTAGCCCTTCCCAACCTTCAGCTCTATTATATTGCCACACAACTCCTGCACTTAATGGACTGGCTTCCCCCAAATGTAACCTCGCCTTTAGTCCAGTTAATGGTAAGGTCTACGTGGCCCTAATATTCCCCGGTTCAGGCCTTACTGGTTGGAAATGTCCCTTCTGCTGTACTACCTATTGTTAAACAGGCTATTGAGGTGTGGAGGCATGCTCATCAGCTGTTGGGTGGAGAGGGTATTGACCCGGATACTCCTGTCTGGTGCAACAAGGCGATTCCGGAATGTATAATACTGGTTGCCCATAGTCCATGGTCTAGAACGGCTTTGCAAGCTGTGGGTCAGGTTATCCATCAAGGACAAATTCTGCAGTTTGAACAACTCCGGCAAGAATTTGGTTTTCCCCGTACTGCTTTCTTTGCTTACCTCCAGCTCAGACATGCTTTACTGTCCCAATACTCGGGCTCTCTCCCAATATGTGATACCTCGCCAGTTAAAACTCTGCTAGCGGATAGTACACGGCATAAGGCCATTTCTAGGTTTTATAAAACACTTATTCTGGAATCTGCATCGGCAGCTCTCATGCCGTTGAAGTGTAAGTGGGAGCTGGATGTTGGCCCGCTTTCAGATGAGGAATGGTCACATATGATGGGCTGTACCACGGATGCTACTGCTTGTTTGCGATACCAGCAGATACATTATTATATCCTCCATAGTGTCTATCACACCCCGGTGGGCCTATGTAAAATGAGACTAAGGCCGGGGACTGCGTGTCCAAAGTGTGGATGTGGTGACGCCACCTTTTGGCACATGCTTTGGACCTGCCCGCATTTGTCTGATTTTTGGAGCAAAATCTGGGACTGCATAGCTGTTACCCTGGACATACTCCCTCCCCTCTCCCCTCTGCTGGCCTTGTTTGGGGTACGACTGGAGGAACTCTTCAATATTATTATATACAATTATGTCATGAACCTCACAGCCCTGGCTAAAGTTTTAATTGCTAGAAACTGGTTGGCGCAGGAGACACCCACAGTCCAGCGGTGGGTGAGGCTGGTTAATGAAACTATTCGTCATGAGCGCTTTCTTTACACTCAGCGTGGGGTAATCCATAAATATCACAAACTCTGGTCTAGGTGGTATGAATCTAGATTCTCTACCCTGCTGTGTGAGGATGATTGAGACTCAGTTGGAGGGGGAGGAGTAGACGTATACGGGCATTCTACACCTGACTGGCCCTATTTTATCTGATTTGTCTGTCTAAGGCTATGCTTGAGGCATTGGTTGGTGAGTGTGTTTTGCTCTGCTCTCTCCGCGTGTTCCGTCCAGCTGGGGAGTAATAGCGCATTTTGTTGCAATCTCTGGGTATATAGTACTTTTGCTTTGACATGCAATAGTGACGCTGCGTAAGATGACCATCTCATAGGAGACCTGTATCTACTTATATTGTGTTATTCTTTCATGAATACATGCCAAAGTGAGTTGCTGTTAGTTTAGCTTGACCTGGCTAAAGCCATAGGAGGGATATTGCTATATTGTCTAACTGTGTGTGATCCGGCCCCCCTTGGCCCTCGGGTTAAGCAATGTCTATGTTTATTTGTTCTATTTTAGTTTTTGTTGATTTGTATTGTTATGTACATATGTTTGTGAAAACTAAACTGAAAATGCCAATAAAAAACTACTGAATGTAAAAAAAAATAAAAAAAATAACAACAACTAGGTATTCATGCCCATATTGCATTCAATTGGCCATAAATAACTGAAGAACAACATTACCCACATTGGGCCTGATCCAAAACAACGCTTCTGAGCGAATTTACGTGTGGCGGAGATGTAAAATCGCCTATTTGTATGTACTGCACATGCGCACCATAGAAAATACGCTCAATAGCGTAGTGTAATTGTATGGCCCATTCACATATGTGTCATGTAAATACTTACGTGTGGGCGTGCCAATTTGACGTTACTCAAAAATATGTCTGAAATACGTTAAGTAGGCAGGGGTTGTATTTATTAAAGTGTACAGTATGGGCGTGCTTAGCTGCGTAAATTCGTGTTGCCCATACGTACGTGTGCCACTAATTTCTACTTAAAAATAACAACAACTAGGTATTCATGCCCATATTGCATTCAATTGGCCATAAATAACTGAAGAACAACGTTACCCGCATTGTGGCATCCCTGTTAACCACACAATGTAGGTAATACATTTTTTTATTGAATTGGGTGATAGGTGTGATGGCCGCAATGTTTCCATTCGCGCCTAATGGGCCCCGTGCATCATGGGAAATAGAATTGGGACCTAGATGTCTTTCACAGAGAGGCCATTCTGTAAGAGTTGGTCTCCACCCCACTGGACATGGGTACTGTTATATTGTAATCACTCAGCTAAGCCATTCTGTCCAGAGAGCAAGACTCAGGATCACCTGTCCCCAGCAAGCTAGGTGCTATGTTTAAACCTGCTCTACAGTCCCCTCATTGCTAGCACAAGTATCATGCATACTCTGCTTGGATCTGCTATTCCACATCTTCCTGTAATCTGGTTACATATAAGTACTACTTGTATTCTGCCACTCTGACCTGAACTGCATCTTGCATGTTCCTGTAGTGTTCCATCGCACTGTAAGGCTCTGAGATTCTCTGTAATTCACTGTGGAATACAGACCTGTGTACTACAGACCTGCTACACCTACAAGTCCTGCAAACTCCAAATCTATTCATTAACTATGTGCATTCTGAAAACCACAAGTCTGCTCATTATCTCAGTGAGTCCTACATACTTACCTGATCGTCAAATACGTACATATATCTGTGTATATCATCTGCATCTTTTATCTGAACAATATTTTGCCAACTGCTGCCAGTAAATCTGTCTCTGGTTATCCTGAGCAACTGCTTCTATGGACTTTGCCTCTGTGACTCTGATCTACTAATGTCACTGCTAATCATACCCTGCGCTAGTTCTCTGTGGACTTCATTTACGGTTTCCTCTATGATTCTGATAACCACTACCTATGCCACTGTTCAGTTGCTATGTGGACTTTATTTGCAGTTGAATCAGAGACTATTATCTGTATTTCACAGTGCTATGCCTTATGTCTGCATATAAGGATTGTGCAATACAGAACACTGTGACAGTATAAATAGCTAAATTATTTTATGCATCTCTGTTCTGCCATCACTTTATATTTGTCTGTTCTGCTGTGTATCCCCTATGACCAAGGTCTTCCTTAGAGCTTGTCGCTTCAACTACTTAACCACCCCTATCTACAACCAAGCTAACCTGGATACCCAGAAACCATTAACCATAATAAGACCCTGTTAAAGTAAAGTTTTGGTAACTTCCCTACTCATAACCCTTTCACATCCCCACCAAAAACCCGGGTTATTGCCGGGGAAAGGTCCAATAACCCGCGTTGAAGTGTGGTGTAAGAGGACCCAGAGTCCTCTTCCCTGGTCATTAGACAATTGGACCCGAGAAAAAAGAAGGGTTTTTCCTGTGTCTGACCTGGGAAGGGGTACAGTGTGAATGGTGTGATCCAGATTTTTTTTTTAGCAGGGACAGTACTGTCGTTTCGATATGTAGATTGCGTATATGCGGTCTTTTAGACCGCATATAAGCAATCTACGCGTCGAAACGATACGCAGATTACGTACAATAGCTACTGTTTATTGAACTACGTCCGTCTATGGAAGACGGACGTAGTTCTGGATCTGGCCCATTATGGGTAACTTTCTGAATGATCCTTTCTGTTTCACTGAAAAGAATCACAAAATGGCATTGCAAATCTTTAATTCAAATAATATTATTTAATCAACCACTGATACTGGTTGGGAAATAACCACTTTCCAAAATCATTTATTAATCAATTTACAGACACATGCACAGAAAACCATTGCAAGAAGAAATATATTCACAGACACAAGATGAGTCATAGTAATTGTGTCACCATTAGGGGTATACATTTATACCTACCTAAACACCAAACACATTAACATATACTGTGGAAGTTTAACAGGCTTCCTTAAAATATATGCTTGGCTGTGAACAGAACAATATCAGACATCTTTGTGATACTGTTCAAAATATAGTGGACCGGATTCTCAGTCCCAAATTTTTCATGTTACGAGCGTACTTTTAAATTTTGAGCTACTACGCATGTGTAGTAACTCTTTTACACTATCTACGTGCCATTCCATTATGTAGATGCTTTAAAGACCCCAATATGCAATCCACATAATGAAATGGTATGTAGATAGCGTGAAAGAGTTACTACACATGCGTAGTAGCTCAAAATGTAAAAGTAAGCTTGTAACATGAAAAATTCGGGACTGAGAATCCGGTCCAGTACCTCTAATCTGTTCTTTGAATTGTTGATCATTTCTGCATATATCAATTAAATACATTTTATATTACGAATCCATTGAATTTTTCTTAGAATAACTCTAGCGCATTACTACATTTTTTAGTTTCTATTTCCCCAGTCAGTTTTGACAATTCTGGCAAAGTAATTAGCGCTCTGAGTGTTCTTACGAGCCCCTATCATCTAGCTCAGGTTCATTATTCCAATTAAACTACATCTCTGTGTGCAGTGCATTCTTGTGCTACAAAACACTAAAAATTTTTCCTTGGTGAAAAACACTGTTTTGGAAACAAGGTTCTAATCAAGCATATTATTCTATTTCAGTAGTTCTAACACTAGGCAGTTATTAGTAACTAGCAGAACAGTAACTGTGCTCAAATTAGAAAGGTGAACTGAGGAGAAAGGGGACAATCCTCTGACATCTTGGTAAAATATCAACAGTTGTCAACTAAGAGGAATATGTGTATATCCTAGTAATATGCTTCTCCATACCTTGAGGGGACACAGTCATCTGTGTTTTATAATGCCTAATTGTATGTGATGACAATCACATTCGATGCCAGCATATTAACTGCTGTATAATGAATAGAATGGTAACCCAATACTTGGATACAATAAGAAATCAGTGATCATATTAGTTACCATTATAGCACATGACATACAATCAAAACCTGCCCTTTCCCTCCTTTGTTTTCAGTGGAACACAAACAGAACATGATATAATGCCAAGGGTGCACAAATATTTAGTTTCCAAGTGTGTCATACCACTTCAGAGCAAGTTGGGGAATTGCTGGGCATATGTATTAATCTTGGAATTTTTATAGAATTACGCACTTTCGAAACACATGTTGAGTCGGTGTGAAGGCAGCCAGTGCCAACTAACTAACTTTCAGAAGTGTCTCTATTTTGGCCAAAACCAGCTATCAAGTCAGGTTAGAAGAAAGTCAGGTTAAACATTCACGGGGCTTGATAGATACTGCCAGCAAATACAGCAAACAAACTGATTTTCTATGTGTCTAAGTAATGGTGAATTGTACTTCATTATGATAAACCAAAAAATAAATGCAGCAAGTAATTAAATAAAGTAGTACTAGAAAATTAGATTCTTTTGTGTCTTTTTTTTATTATGTGCTTAAATTTACATTGAACAACTCATAAAGATAATGGTCACTATGGTTTTGATACACTCATACTGTATATCCTGTATGGCACATGAGATTAAAATGTTACCTTAAGGTAAATTAAGATATGATATATGTTGTGAGGCAGAGGATCCTTACTGTATTGTAGATATCCCAGTCAATGCCTGATAGTTGAATTTAAGGATCCGGATAGTATATTAGAGTGTACACAGATGATCATACAAAGCTCTGACAAATTGCTCTAGGCCAGATAATTGTATAGTGTGTGCCCAACTTTACTTAAAATGGACCAGATTCAGACCTACTAAAAGGGCATATTTTCTGAACACTAGGATCAGAAAACACCCACTTTTGGCATGCAGCATCTGTGAGCACCATATTACCAAGACGGAGGGGGAAGGTATGTAAACAGCACAATGGTGGTCTCCTAAGCTCCCTCTCTCCAGACTTCCAGTGTAGACAGCATGTAAATTTTAAGGTAGGGGAATCGTAAATCTGTATGAATGAGTGCAACGGCATTCAGACCAATTCAGACCAATGTTTTTATGTATAACATTTGCACTGATCAATTTGAGCTTACAACAATATTTGTTTGATCCTAGTACAAGTTACACAACTACTTGTTTGATTTTTTCTAAATAACAAAATAACATGTCCTTTAATTGTAAACAGGGCTGTGACTGTGTGTGAATTGCAGGTGGTTAAGATTGTTTTCCTATATTTAAAAAATGAAAAAATACACGTATGCAGATTAATATTAATCATCAAGAGACTTTAGTAAAATAGTAAAGTAAACAGGAGAACATCCTAAAGAGAAATGAACAAAGTAAAAGAAATCCAGTTTTATTGTTAGCTGGATAAAACGCTCAAAGCAGAATAAACATCTTGGACAAGACCGCTTAATTCCTTGCCTATAGATGGGAGCTGACCTAGAATAAACCATTTTCAGCAGCAGACATGATGAAACTTGTATTTAGGATGAACTGCTAAAATGTACTATGATTGATCTTTAGGTAAGAGCAATAATAAATGACGAATGATTGATTAGCCAATAAGCTGAAAAGCCTGTAGTCTAGGACACAGGACATAGTGGGTACTACCATTTAGATGCTACCTGCACTGATTGGCATGATCTATCAGATTGTCATAAACATTTTCTGTAATAGCCTGGAATGAGAAGTGCATACATGACATGAGTTCCACACTGCATGGTGATTAGCAATGTGTGCTGGGTTGTATTAGCATTGAGCTCTACTTATCATTTACACAGAAAACAATCCTATTAATCACAACCTATTTATGTAGCTTAAAGGACATTTGCAGAAAACTTTATCAGACCCACAGCTGGATTTACTAAACTGCAGAAAAGGAAAAGTGGAGATGTTGCCCATAGCAACCAGACTCTAGCTGACATTCTCTAGTGTGTAATAGGTACAGTAAGTGAGAGCTAAAATCTCATTGGTTGCTATGAGTGTTTTTCCTTTTCCACAGTTTAGTAAATCTAGCTTCTACATTTATTCTTTAATTGCAGCATGTATATCATATCATATTGGCCATCGTATATATAGTATATGGCTGTAGCTGTAGAGCAATGTCACAGGTTCTAGAGGAAACTCTGCAATGTAATGTTCTGATATGTATAATGGGCCAGATCCAGAACGACGCTTGTGAGCGAATTTACGCGTGGCGGAGACGTAAAATCGCGTTTTAGTAAGTACTGCGCATGTGAACCATAGAAAATACACTCCGTAACGTAGCATAAATGTGAACTTATGGGCCATTCACGTATGTGTCACGTAAATCCTTACGTGTGGGCGTGCAAATTTTTTTTACGTGAGTCTAAAATACGTCTGAAATACGCTGTGTAGGCGGGGGTTTGTATTTAAAGTGTACAGTATGGGCGTGCTTAGCTGCGTAAATACGTGTTGCTCATACGTGCGTGAGCCGATCACATCGGGTACGTGGGCAAAAGTTAAGGTAGGGTTGGAAAGCGGAACTCGGACAAAATACGTACATTCAAGCGGTGTGCCAAGCGGAGTGCATAGAATGTACGCACGTGTAAATACGCTACGCGAGGAAACGTATTGCAAGCGGAGTTCTGGATCTACCCCAATGTTTGTTGTGTAAAAATACATCTGATTTTCTTTCACAGAACAATATTAAATAAATAAATTCACCTTTCTACAAATGTTGTTACACAATTGCTGTATTTCAGAACAAGTGAAAATTCAGTGTCAGAGTCCATTGTAGAAACCTGTGGTGATGTGACATCTGCTAAAACTTATCTTAACCCCTTCCTAACCCTAAACCTCCGTTTCCCACAGTCTAACCCTAACCTTCCTCTTCTTCTGCCATAACCCTCCATGCCCCGCAGCTTAACCTCAACCCTCCAAGCCTGACAGACTAACCCTAACCTTCCCCTTAAGCCCTAACCATCACCTTATACCCTTTGTAACCTCACAGCCTAACCCTAATATACTTGCCACAAGCATGGCATCCTGTAGCCTTTGGGAACAGAGAAAAAGGTTCTTGTTCCCAATAGCAATTCTCTATCTCCGGATTGTTTTAAACAATGATACTGCCGTCAATTCAGCTTTGCGGCTGTATCATTTTCAAAATAGGGCCGACTGCAACTGCATCCCTCTAGAAATATGCACTTCCCACACATAGAATTAAAGTCCTCTTCCTTGCAGTCTCCAGATAGAGCAAAGCTTTTGTTATAATTCAACAGTCATAGGTTCCAAGTAGGTAGCCTGACTGAGGAAATACCACGACGCTGGACACCTGGCCATACCCTTCATCATTACAGTATGCTGCATAATTTACACAATTATTAGACTTTTCCAGCATTGTTTATTTATGTAGTTTCTTCTGCTTATCTGAGCATTTGTGGCATCGTGTCCAGAGCATGGGCCGCATTACTGATTGTTTCTGTCCTGATGAGATTCCTTTGTGCCGCAATTTGAGATGAAATGTTACTCATTTAGTTGTTTAAATCATTGTATCCAGTCCAATAGCTCATGTTTCCAGGTGACTTGTTCTGCTTGGCTGGGTGATTTCCACAGACTGAAATAATTCATTTCCAACCACACCATCTGTACTGTGCCACTGTAAGTTATGTCATTTAATTCTCCCCCAATACAATACTTCTACGCAATACTTTGTACTTTGCAGCTCTCTGTTGTAATCCACCCTCTGCAATTCCTTCTCTCTCCCATCAGGTAATAAATTCTTACTCCCAGCTGCTGTCATTCATTGTCTCTCACCTTCTTCTTTTTACTATATAGGAGTTTGAATGATTAGACAGCTTTTTAAGGTCTTTAATGGAAATCAGTAATGCTGGTTACACACTGGTTACGTACAGCGTGTGCATAATTCCCATGTCTAACGTATGTTAAGGACACAGGCTGTTACGGGAAAGGGGTTGTCCCCTTGTTTACGACAGTCGTATCTCCGCAGTAAAGGCGTTGATACACATGTAAATGAGGGGACGGGGCTTGGGAAGCCCTGTTATGACCAGGTGTGCGGCTGTAAGTCCGCAGACCTGGTCGTAAAAATGAAGGTAGGAATCTGGACACGTACCTTTAGCAGGGAGTGCAGGGGGTGTGCACTCCACGCTACACAAACAGCTGTAACCTGGCCCAAAATGCTCTAGAGTCCAGTCTGCAGGAGTATTGCATAGTGCACTCACTACATGACGATCATGGCTATCACCCCACTGTCTTGGTGTTTATGGGGGTGTGGGTTTACGCTGAGAAGGGCTGTTCTCTCTAGGCCAGTTCCAAACTGCCTGGGAAATCGATTACTTTTGCATCAAAAATTTAAAGCAATCGATTCCCACAAGAACGAAGGTGACTATAAATTTATTCCCAACCCTTACCCTAATCTTTACCCTAACCCTCTCCTTCCATTACCCTAACCCTTCCTTCCTCGCAACCTAAACCTAGGACTTTCCTGCAGCCAAAGCCTAACACTCCCTTCCCCATAGCTTAACCCTAAGACTCCCCTTCCCGCAGCCTAACCCTATGATTTCCCTCCCCACAACCTAACCCTAAGACTCCCCTCCCCATAGCCTAACCCTAAGACTCCCTGCAGCCTAACCCTAAGACTCCCCTTACCGTAGCCTAACCCTAAGACTCCCCTCACTGCATCCTGACCAAAAACCTTCCATCCCCGCAGCCTAAGCCTATACTCCCCTCCCTACATGCTGACCCTAACCTTCCCCTTCCCTTCCCTTCCCTTTTTTAACCCTAACCTCCTTTCCCCAAAGCCTAAACCTAAAAGTCGCCAGAGAGTGTAACTCACCTCTCTGGTGTCCGGGTCCAGTCGGTGCAGTGGGTGCGATAGGGTCTCTTGCGGCAGTGGCGTTTTCGAAAAATTAATGGGTAAGTATGCCGAACGACATCTGAAAATGAGCTGTCGGCAGTCGGCTAAAACAGCCATTTCTGTCTACAAACTCCATCCTGTTTATGGACAATTTTCAGGTGTTCTGGGAAATTGGATCATGCTATACACTATATGATATTTTGGGCCAAAAAGCCAATAATTGACTGATCCATTGCCTATCGTATTAGTAGAGGCAGGAGGACACTACATTTATTAGTGTTTATTATGAGTAACAAATCAGTGATCAAATTATGATAGAGAAAAAGAGAATATATTACCAAAAACTCCAGCTGCTTACCAGGGGTGACCATCCCCTAATAAAAAACATATAAACCGAATTTTAATTGTGTGAATTATTTGTTATGTAATAGATGATTATATTTACCAGATCTCTGAGTGCTTCCTTTTGTTTATATATTTATTAGTGTTCCCTGCTGGTCTTCTAGCCCGGGAAAATAGAGTGTTCCTACTACTACTAAGTGTAACGGCGTCCATCAAACTGATCCAGTCCACTGAAATAGCAAACATACATTGTTAACAAGTTGAAGAGAACTAAATTGTCCACATTTAGACAGATTAAGAAATCAGTGATGGCGGCTGAAATACTGAACTGAAATACAGCAGCAGCTGACCTTTTTGGCTGATCAGGCACTGAATATCTACGTAATAAAAGCATCAATAATATCTTTTTAGGATCGGATTAACTGCGCATGCGAAGTAACTTTTTTTATACAAGGATTTAGGCACGGATTTCAAAAATCATACTTAGTGACATATGTACGGAGGGGTGTGGTTGTCTTCCATATGTGCGGAATTACGTGAAAGTTGGTGTGGGGAGGCATTTAAGGGCGCGGTTAGTAACTTAGGCGTGTAAATACACCCGTACAGTTAAGGTTGCCCTATGCAGTCGTAAGTCACCAAAAATCTGTCCGTGTGAGGGGAGTGTTATGGGTGTTGCCTTGCGACGTACTTGCGTATATTTGCGAACTTATTACACATGTATCTGTGAATCCGGTTCTATGTCACAATGTGTAGTTTGGGGTGGATTGTCTAATAATTGGAGGGGTTGCCCTAGGACTGGATCCAGACTACACAAACATTTCCTGACCATTCGCATTGGAAAACGCCCATTTTTGTGAAATGTGCGTGCTCTGGGTGTGATTGGTTTGCACGAATGGCTCAGGACTATTGGTCAGTGCTCATGCATATCGGTCAGTGCTCATGAATATTGGTCAGTGCTCATGGATATCGGTCAGTTAGTGGTGTAACTAACGTGGGTTTTGTAGGTCTCGTTCTCTGGGTGCTGATGATGCCCACCTGATGTGGGTGCCATCAGGGCATGAGTCCTACAATGCTCACTCTTAGCTACCCACCTGTGCTGTCCCGCGCTGTCACCGCCTCTACTGAAGACAGAGGCACACGGCTGCGGTGCAGGTTTCTTCAGTGTGACGCTGACCTCAGGTCACGTCAGCGTCTTCCAAGCAGAGAGGGAGCACTGCCGAGGAGGACAGCAGAGAGGGAGCACTGCCGAGGAGGACAGCAGAGAGGGAGCACTGGCCAGGAGTACAGCAGGATAAAGAGGTTAAGTGAAGGAGGATGATTATTGGGAGATATGAGTTGGATTATTAGGAAACATGAGGGGGTTATTGGGAGACATAAGGGGGAGCCATCATGAGGAGAACTATTGGGAGACATGAGGGGGATTATTGGGAGACATGAGGGGAGTCATAAAGAGGATTATTGGGACATGAGGGGGAGCCATCATGAGGGGGATTATTAGAAGACATGAGGGGGAATATTGGGAGATAAGAGCGGGAGTCATCATGAAGGGGATTATTGAGAGACATGAGGGGGATTATTGAGAGGCTGAAGAGACATCAGGGGGATTATTGGGAAGCTGGGGAGACATCAGTAACATAAGCATCATCATTGAAGGAATGACGGCGGCTGAATTTCTTGCGTTTCTCAATCCTGTGAGAGAAAAGGGCGGCAAATACAGACGTGTTTTATATTTGTCAGAAAAGCTTGTAACATTTGCCTATAGCCAACAACAAGCATCAAATCCTGCAATTCATTAACCAAAATATTTATTATCCACATAATCAATAAACTATTTTTATACCACACTATTATAGGAATGGATCCACAATTCTAAAAAGGTGGATGTTTACCCAGCAATGAGATGTAAAATGTCCGGGTATGCAGTGAGTGCCGCAAACGAAACACAAAGGCAATCTATCCAGACTTCTGGTTTCAGACGCATGTAACAGGGGAAGGTATAGTAGAAGCGTGGATTCAAGTGGGTGAGTGAGCCTGACTTCCAAGTTGTCACTATTTTAAATGAGGTTGGATGAGAAATATTAAATATGGTCCTGTGATCCTGTGCGCCTCATGCTCCTCTTCTGTTTGCAGAGCGTGAGGCTGCGCAGTGCTCTGTTGGGAATGGAAGACTGCTGGAGACCGTCTCCGTTTGTATAGATATGGATGGGGTTGAGAAGAAGAGGGGGGGCCCGTGTGGGGGTCTGCACACGGGCCCCTTCATTTCTAGAAACGCCCCTGGCCCCGGCCCCATTTTAATGGATCCAGTCCACTATTTGCAATTTCCTGCAGTTCCTTATGAGTTTCAGGGCCTAACATCTGAGCGTTATGTCATTGCTCCAGTGCAGATGGGTTTTATATCGGGGTGGGGATAGGTTGGAGACATATAACATGTGGAAGGGAACATGTCCTAGTCTGACTCTGTAATGTAAAAACAGAAACCAGTCCAGCAACTACAGTATGTCACACAAATAAATGAATTAAAGTCAGACAATACGCATTGGCGCACCCTACCCCCAAGTAGCGCAAAGCAGGAGCTAAACTAGCCCAGATATTATTTTCCTTTACTCCCAAATCTAAACTTAAAGACCGCGTTACAATCTACGTTGCAACAAGTAACGTAGATTACGTTACAATATGACTGCGCATGCACAGTAGAACATATTGGAAAACTCCGGCCGCAGATGCAATGCGGCCGGAGCTCTGCATACGGCCCATAATCTGCAAAGAACGGGCGCAGATTATGGGATAGACTGCAGAATGCAATATCTTACCGCAGAATGCATGGCAAACACTGCGACACAATGGCAATGTTCCCTGTCATGGCTGGGAGCTGTTCCCCAATCTCTCACACTAATGCGTAGATACAGCTGGTGCATGCTATCAGATCCCCACTTTCGCTGCCTTCAGACCTTAGGATCCGCTCCAAGGTGGGGACATAGTCACATGTCACATGACCATTAAATGTCTTGCATGTGATCTAAACATCCATTAGACATATTGAAATAACATCTCCATGTATTCATTGGTTTTTACAATAATTTTGTTATTAATTTCATGATTAGTATTTAAGATATTTATTTTACGTTATCTTTGTTTATTAAACCATCTAACCCTTATGTTAGGTTTGCTCTCTATGTATTATATAAAGTATAGCAAAGTCTTCTTATTGGCTATGAGAAGCAGAAATTTGCTCTGTTACTGTTACCAGATTACAGATATTGGACAGGATCCAAATTTATTCAAAGGGGGCGTTAGGCGGGTGAGATAGAGCAAGACACATAAGCTCTTCTACTCTGTGAGGAGGGGGATTATACAGTAAGGGCTGGTTTTATTATTTACCATTTTACATAGCGACAGTGAGGAAATCTTATGGTAAGGTCTGGCTAGAGTGGCCTCCCCTCGGCTGTACGGAATTTAGGAAACAGAAAGAATCCATCAATGAACCTCTATCCCAACTTCAAATCTTAAAGTAATTTGCACAAAGTGATTTCTTATTAATATTATGCTACATTTTTTTCTTTCCTGCCAAGACAAAGTATTTTTATTTTACGTCCTTTTCTCTATGGTGACTTTACCTGCAGTGCTATAAAGCACAGTCCCTGCAATGTGCATGTGTGTGGTGGAGAGATGATCGAACAGCTAGGAGGACAGCGCAGGGTCACATCAGACTGGGGACTGTCAGAAGAGATGACTTACCTGAGAAGCCGGTGTCTGGGTTATTTCTCTTCCTCTTCATGTACTGGCGCTCTGCGTCTTCTGCGCTTATCTCAAGCACCTTAGCTCTCTCATGGTCAATGCCCTTTGCAGCACATTCCTAGCACAGAGGATTTAAGCCAATGTCAGCTGAGCAGAAATATTTACACCTTAAACTGTACACCTGAAATGTTATTATGGTGCAGCACAGTGGTCAGCATAGCAGTCCTGCAGCACTCTTATTGACTTCCTGGAAGCAGGGAAACCTCTAATGTGTAAGACAGTTAGTTGCTGTGCATCGCTGCATGCTTTGGTAGCTCTATGTCAATCTTATATATAAAATGCATTGGTGATTCTATTCTAATTAAGCTTTTCAAGGCGCTCCTAAGCCCAGGCTCTGATTAACCAATAGTCAAAAGGGGAATATTGGAAGCTGCAGTGACATGATTGGGAATACTGGCAGATGGAGACACATTATAGGGAATACTGGGGGCTGGAGACACATGATGGGGAATACTTGGTGCTAGAGACACATGATGGGAATAATGGGACTGGGGTGACATGATTGGGGGGTACTGGAGGGCTGAAGTGACATGATAGGGGATACTGGGGGGCTGGAATGACATGACTGGGAATACTGGGAGCTGGAGACACAGAATGGGGTATACTGAGAGCTGGAGAGACATAATTGGGGATACTGGGAGCTGGAGACACATAATGGGGGACACTGGGAACTGGAGACACATAATGGGGATACTGGGAACTAGAGACACACGATGGGGGATACTGAGAGCTGGAGTGACATGATTGGGGATACTGGTGGGCTCAGTGACATGATAGTGGGATACTGGGAGCTGGAGATACTTGATTGGGGATACTGGCGGGGGCTCAGGTGACATAATGGGAGATACTGAGAGCTGGAGTGACATGATTGGGGATACTGAAGGGCTCAGGTGACATGATAGGGGAAAACAGAGCTGTAATGACTTTATTGGGAATACTGGGAGCTTGAGAGACATCAATAGGGATTCTGAGAGCTGGAAACACATGATGGGGGATACTGAGAGCAGGAGAGACATAATGAGGGATACTGAGAGCTGGAGTGACATGATTGGGGATACTGGAGGGCTTGGGTAACATGATGGAAGACACTGAGATCTGAAGTGACATGATACTGGGGGGCTTGGGTTACATGATAGGAGAATACTGGGAGCTGCAGTGACAACATTATTGGGGATACTAGGAGGCTGGAGACACATGATTGTTAATACTGGGGGGGGGCTAGAGTGACATTATTGGGAATACTTGGAGCTGGAGAGACATCAATGGGAATTCTGGGAGCTGGAAACACATGATGGGGTGACATTAGTTATAAGATACATAATCTGTATTGTGTGGCGGTTTTTAGAATGAAGGGGGAATTGATACTGGAGACTAGGGGCCAGATTTACTAAGCTGCAGGAAAGAAAAGTGGTGATGTTGCACATGACAACCACTTAGATTCCATCTGACATTTTTTATAATGTAATAGGAAAGTGAGAGCTAGAATCTGATTGGTTGCTATGGGCAACACCTCTATCAGGCCCTGAATAAGCCAAAATAATTATACCCCTTTCACACCTAGCTATCAACCCTGGAATAACCCAGGTCACATGTCAGTGTGAAAGAGTCAACCCGGGTCTGTTGCCCTGGGGCCGCTAGGGTTATTCCCAGGATGCCCTAACCCGTGCTGCAGTGTGACAGGGGGAACCAGGGTTATTCAACCCGGGTTCCATAAAAAATAGGTAAAATGGGGGATGGGGAGCACTGTCTGCCTCTGCAGACACGGGTCCAGTGTGAAGGGCTACAACCCGGGTTATACCCAGCTTGTAGCTGCGGTCTCAACAGATGCAACACGGCTAGAAGCTGTGTTATTGACCCAGGTTTAACCAGGGTTTTAGGTATGAAAGGGGTATAACTGTACAATCCTGCTGTAGTTGAGTTAAAACAAGTAGCAAGTGAATTTCTAGTATTATCTAGTATAAAATCTTCAATATTTTTTATGTAGAGGAGAAAACAGGAAGACACAGAGGACTGGATAACGGGTAGCAATCAGTTGCTAACAGATATTGTATACAGTATGTGTACATTTTTGGGGGGTTTTTTTGTTTACAAGAGGCTATTTTTATATGAAGAATTATTTATATTAAATTGTCCATTGAAAAATCTGGTGCATAAACTTCTAGATGGACACCTAGGGCCAGATTTACTAAGCTGCGGGTTTGGAAAAATTGAGATGTTGCCCATAGCAACCAATCAGATACTAGCTCTCACTTTCCTATTACACATAGTTGCCTACTTTTGAAAAGTCATTTCAGGGAGAAAAGTAAAAAGCATAGGGGCGGTCCCTGTGTTGCCAGGGGCGGTCCCTGTGTCGCCAGGGGCGGTCCCTGTGTCGCTAGGGGCGGTTCCTGTGTTGCCGGGGGAGGTTCCTGTGTCGCCGGGGGTGGTCCCTACGTCGCCAG